>CM074732.1:203611671-203745441 GCA_037367245.1 Phrynocephalus guinanensis | reverse complement strand
ATCAATTTGTGCCTATCCCTACCTAGAAGGCTTTGTCATCACCACATGAGCCTCTGAGAGTCATAGGTTGAGACAAAGCCCTCCTTCTAATGTCTTACTGTCTGAGCAGCTTGCGTGGGATAATATGGTCTTCTAGATAGCATATGACTCTGTATTATCTAGTTGCCTGGGATATACGCAACTAGATACAATAATACCTTGGTTTAAGAGTAACTTGGTTTGAAGTTCCAGTTTTGGTTACACCGTGGTGAGATAACTTGATCAAGTTGAATTCCTCCAGATAAAAGGGACCCTAAGAAGGGTAAGTTTCCTTGGAGAGGAAATGAAGAAGAGGCCGTGCCTGCAGACTACAAAGGGAATGTCAATGAACTTCTGTGAAAGCAGGAAAATGCCTTATCTCCCACTGGAGGAAAACCGACGTCATTTGGTAAAGGCAAAAGCTGTCAGTACCAGAGAACTGTAGAAAGCTGTAAATATTTGGTGTGTTGTGAGTAAAACTGCTTTTATCCCTCTGTCTCTCTATGCGAAGCTTCTCCTTGGGGATTTGGAATCTTTTCTTCAAACAAGCACCTAACCCCCTATTTCATGGAAGCAGCTTTTGGCAAAGAGGTGTGAATGTTTTGAAAGTCAAGCACATATCTGAAGAAGTGATCTTTCTCACATTTATTTTATGAATTTGCCTTTCTGCCTATTGCTTTTTTGTGGGGCTGGTAGAGAAAAAAAACTCTTGAGGAAACTGCTTTTTGTGTTGTGCTTACTGTTTGTGGTGGATTTAAAAGACACAGTTTAGGGGCAGTGTTGGGAAAGCTGTTTTTCAAATGAATGTTTATTTGACCTGGACTGACTCCATGTTTTGAAAATAACTGCTGAAGAATCTCTGTTCCCCGCCTCTTTGTTTCTTCCTTTTTTCAATCTAGTCAGTTCCCTCTATACCCCTCCCTTTTGAAAAAACTGAGTGGCACAAAACTACAATTACAAGCAATATAAACTTGTTGTGGGCTACAAGAACACAATGAATTGGGAAAAACTTTTCAGAAGAAGAATTTGCCAATATAATCCTTTGCAGATTACAAAAAAAATAGACATTAATACATCACAGATGAACCCATCCTCTGAAGATACAGAGATTTTTAACCTTGATAAGGACACAGAGGCAGAACAGAGAGCTGAATTTAGCCTACAGAAAACTACAACAAGAATTGCAGGATGAACTTGTGAAAAAAAACCTGAAATTACATAAGAACATAAGAACATAAGAACATAAGTCTTGATCAGGAGATAGAGCCAGAACAGAGAGCTGATTTTAATCTGCAGACAAATACAAGAAGATTGGTGCTGGATAAATCTTTGGCTACACCAAATTTACGAAGCAAGATAAACACATCTGCTTTACCCAATATGGATACAGAAAAGAAAAGAGTTTGGGACTCTTTCAGCAGCAGAACAACTATGAAGATCACTATCAAGATAAAAGAACAACTTATGAAGAAAACATACTTGGCAGGGAAAGAGAAAACTCAGAAAGAGAATTCCTGGCTCAGTGAACCAATTACATAAAATTGTTTTCTGTATTTTGATTGTCTAAAGCTACTAGTTGATTGGCATGATATGGGAGATGGAAACTGGAAATGTGAAGACCAACCTAAAATATAAGTAAATGTTAATTTGTTAGAACCTTAAAAGAATAGTGGTAGTTAGTTACAGATAAGAACTTCTATGCATAAAGTGAAACCTGTAGAACTTGAATTACAGATGGCTTTTGAAATTAGGTACTCTTTGGAAAAATAGGTTATATAGTTAGCTAAAATGTATCCTAAGTTGTTTAGTATTACATCCTTAGTCAAAAGTGAAATAAGTTGCAAACTCCTTTGCCATTCATGTTGGGGGAAGAGTATCACGCAAATCAAACAGAAAAAACCCTTGATTTCCGAAGGGTGAAACTTCCCTCAGATGAGAAAACTAGTTAGAAAGACATTGAAAGGGAAGGCAAAAAGAATCCGGTCTCTCCAGAGTAGAGGCCCAGCACAAGTGCATACCACAAAGAAAGAAGAGCTTATCTAAGTCTAAGAGGGCGCCACCATGGCTAATGAGTGGAGTTAGAAAGGCTCTAAAGTGCAAGGAGAGGTCTTTCCGTTAAATGGGAATCCTTCCCAAATGAGGAAAATAAAAAGGAACACAAACTCTGGCAAAAGAAATGTAAGAAGATGATAAGAGAGGCAAAGAAAGACTTTGAGGAAACATATGGTTAGCAATATAAAAGGAAATAATAACTTCTTTAAGCATGTTAGAGGTAGAAAAGCTGCTAGAGAACCAGTTGACCCTCTGGATGGTGATGGAGATAAAGGGGAATTAAAAGGAGGACTTGGAAATTGCAGAGAAATTAAATAAGTTCTTTGCATCTGTTTTCACGACAGAAGACCTTGGGCAGATTCCGCTGCCTGAACGGCCCCTCTTGACAAAAGAATTAAATCAAATACAGGTTAAAAGAGAGGATGTTTTAGGTTTAATTGATAAATTGAAGATCAACAAGTCACCAGGCCCAGATGTCATCCACCCAAGGGTTATTAAGGGTTATTAACCCAAAAAGGACATAGTGGAACTGGAAAAGGTGCATAAGAGAGCAACTAAAATGATTACTGGGCTGGGGGACCTCCCTTATGAGGAAAGGCTACAGCATTTGGAAAAAAGGCTACAGCATTTGGGGAAAAAGAGACTCCTGAGGGGGAATTACGCAGGGCATGAGTAAAGTGGATAGAGAGACGCTCTTCTCCTTCTCACAAAATACCAAAACTAGAGGTTGCTGTTCAGTCACTAAGTTGTATCCGACTCTTCGTGACCCCATGGACCGGAGCATGCTATGCCCTCCTATATTCCACCGCTTCCCGGAGTTAGGTCAAATCCATGTTGGTTGCATTGATGATACTGTCCAACCATCTCATTCTTTGTTGTCCCCTTTTCTTTTTGCCTTTGATCTTTCCCAACATCAGGGACTTTTCCAAGGAGTCCTCTCTCCTCATGAGGTGGCCAAAGTTCTGTAGCCACAGCTTCAAAGCTGTCCTTCCAGCAACATTCAGGGTGGATTTCTTTCAGGATGGATAGGTTTGATCTCCTTGCAGTCCAGGGGACTCTCAAGAGTCTCCTTCAGCACTAGAGGTCAAAAAAGTGTCAGTTCTGCAGCAATCAGCCTTCTTTATAGTCCACCTCTCACTTCCATACATCACTGCTGGAAAAACCATAGCTTTTACTATCAGAGGATCTTTGTTGGCAAAGTGATGTCTCTGCTTTTTAAGATGCTGCCTAGGTTTGTTGAGGGTTGGGAGAGTAAGAACAAACAAAAGAAAATATTTCTTTATCCAGTGTGTTGCTAGTCTGTGAAACTCCCTGCCCCAGGGTGTGGTGATGGCCTCTGGCCTGGATGCCTTCACAAGGGGATTGGACAGATTCCTGGAGGAAAAGTCCATCACAGGTGACAAACCATCATGGATATGTGTAATCTCCAGGCTTAAAACACAGGGTACTTCAGAGGTCAGATGCAGGGGAGTGGTATTAGACAGATACTTAGTCTCGTGTGCTCCCAGAGGCATTTGGTGGGGCCACTGTGAGAAATAGTAAGCTGGACTAGATGGGCCTTTGACCTGATCCAGCATGGCTCTTCTTATGTTCTTATTAGGCTAAATATGCCCAGTTCTTTCAGTCTTTCCTCAGAGGGGTTTGGTTTCCACTCCCCTGCTCATCGCCGTTGCCCTCCTCTTTAGAACTTACTCTAGGTTGTCTGCGTTCTTAAAATTCAGGGACCAGAACTGGACAACAGTGTTCAAGATGAGGCCTAACTGGTGCCGCAAAGAAGGAGAATGTGAGTGAATTTCCCCCAGCCTTCCTTAGTCCATCTTCCTAGAACAGCCACCTCCTTTTGACCACACACAAGCACCGGTTCTGGCTTTGATCACAGAAACAGACACTTGTTCAACAACTCGAAAATGTGGTTTGAGAGAGGGGGGAGGGGGGAGTAAGCGAGAGAGAGAGAGAGAGAGAGAGAGAGAGAGAGAGAAGATTTGCCCTAAGATCATGTTTGCAAGAGTAAATCTTCCCACAGTGTAACAGCTAAACAAGATGTCAAGCGCTGACAGCTGCTTTTGACTATGTTAACCTTGAAATGAACCAGAATTTCTGTATGAGCTGTTCTGTAATTCGATGCTCACTAAATGTACTTTCAATGGAATGGAGTAATTGACATGGGAATAGGCTGAATGACGCTGGAAAGCCAAGTGCGTTGCTGTCGGTAGGCATCCGTCTAGCGCCGGGCTCCTTTGCTTAGTTACGCGAAAGTTTCCAAGCAGGAATGCAAGATTTCCCACTAACGACAGCGACAACATGCTGGTTCACCCCCCCCTTTTAGGGTGTTTTTTTTTAAAAAAATATATGGAAATATTTTGCTTCATTAAGTTCCTGATCTTCAGTGTTGCACTGCCAGTTCTCTACAGCCTATGATTTTTTTAAAAAAAATATTTATATGCTGTCTTTTGTGGAAGAAACAGAATTTCAGATTCAGGCAAAAATCTCCCTCCCTCCCTCCCTTCCTTCCTTCCCTTCCCTTCCCTTCCCTTCCTTTCCTAGAAATCGCTGTAGCACACTGATGAGAAAATATCCCTTCTATACTGAAGTTCACAAGTTAAAGTCCAGACATTTTCCAACTATAACAAGCAAGAAACCGCACTAAAACGCCTCTTAGGCCCCGGTCCCACGTCCCTTTAAAAGCAGTTTAAATTACCAGATAAACTGTGTCTAAAAATGCCATCCCCACGGCCACCGGGCTTTTTGGAAAAAAAGAAAAAAGAAAACCCGGTAATGCTCCTTTAAGCGAGGTTTCTAAGACTTACCGGAGAGGTAGGGAATTTTTTGCCTCACTTTGAAAATCCACCTTTTAAGGAGGCAGACGCCATGGGACCACGCAGATGATCCGGGTTTCTTTTTCTTTCTTTTTTTCATAGCACCAACCGGCTGTTCCTGGGGCCGACCGGCACTGTTTTTTTAATTTCTCTGCACATGGGAGCAACAGGAAGTTCAATCAGGTCCTCTAAGCATTAATTTTCCCCAGCCAAGTGGTCCGTTATTTCAAATGCTAGCGCCGCCTGCTGGCCAAGGAGGTTGAACTGCACTTTAAAATAAAAAAAAAACAGCTTTGGACGTGGGAACTCCTCTCCCACATATTAAATCACATGATGGGACGAAGAGGAAAAGCTGGACCTTCAGAAGATAAGGACTGAAACCCAGGTGTGTCCACGGTCTTAGTCATTTTATTGGACAAAATGTTACATGAAGGTGAGCACATGACCAGTGGTTAGCTGGGGGATTCTGGGATCTGTAGTACCCAAAAAAAGAAAGCGTTCCATATTTGGAGGAGAGATTTATTAGGACAGGCCCCCTGGTTCTTTTCCTGATATTCAGCGAAAATCTGGCTTCCTGTCTCTTGAGCCCATTATTACATATCCTGCATCCTGGGATGGTCAAGAATAGGCACCCAGTTAAGATTGCTATAACTGACATGATGGCATATAACAAACATAAACAAATACAGTGATACCCCGACTTAAGAACAGCTTGACTTAAGAGCAATTCGACTTAAGAGCAGAAAACTGTTGGCATTTTAACTGCTGCCTTACAAATTTTAGATATGGTCTGCTCGACTTACAATTTTTTTCCATTTTTTAAAATTTTAAACTTATTTTTCCAACTTTTTAGATAGGTACCCCGATTTAAGAGTAGTTTGACTTAAGAGCATGCATTCAGAACGGATTAAATTCGTAAGTCAAGGTACCACTGTAGATATATAAGCGCCATGCTTATATATCTCATTCCTGCTCCAGAATTTTCTCTGCCTCTCAATCCTCCATGGACAAACCCAGGAGCTTTTATCTGAAGACGCTCTCCAACCTCTGATCAGCTTTCTCAGCAGTGACAGAAAATAAGCAGCTGAAGGCCCTTGAGGTGCCTGGTTTAAGTCCCTCGGTGGCTCTGAAGCAAGAATAAAGCCTGCTTTGAAGATGGATGTACATGCGCCACCTCTCCAAAGCACTTTGTAGAAGAGTGGGTTCAGGCGCCGAAAATACAACTTTATGCTATCTAACGGGCTTCTTAAGCCTAATCAGGAGAGCTGGGCTAGCTAGAGAGTTAACGGAAAAGAACCCCCCAAAACCAAACAGTTTGTAAAATAAGATGGCTTTGGGAAAAGAAAAGTGATCCTGTCGCATACAACCCCCCCAATCCTTTGTGGCCCTGGAGGTTGCGAGGGAGCTTACCACGCAAAGCCACGTCGTGGCGGCGCTGCGGCAGATTTAATCGTTCATTAAACATTAGGGAGAGGCCAATTATGCTGTTCAAGAGTGAGATGTTTTATGCGAAAAAAATGACAAAAAAGATACATGTAATCATTGAAATGCCAGTTTACAATCAGATAGGATGTGAAATAATCCCTTTAGCAAGCTTAAGCTTTTACATTTTAATGGAGTGGAGTTGGGGGTGAAGACAGAGGAAGGCTCGCGAAAAAACCAACTCGAGGTCCTAATCGCGAAGCGTCAGCCTGTGATGCTGTGGACGAAGAATTAGCACATTTCCTTTTGAAGTCGGAGGCAAAGATAGTTGTGGGCAATGCTTCTTAAGGAGTCTGCTTTTAATTCTGCGGCGTGCGTGCCCTTGTTTGGCAACATAAATGTAAAACGTTTGCTCCTTGGGAACTACGGCAGAGACTCGTCCACCCGAAGGACCCAACACCAAAACACAAGAGGAGCAACCTAGCATATGTGGTGTAGCGCAGGGAGGAGTGCTGGAGAAACCATACAGCCACGAAACAGGATGGCCCAACACCGGAGGGGCAAGAGCTCAGGACCAGAATCAGCAGTACACCTCCAATTGAAGGACAAAGGGCACTCATTCAAAGAAGAGGATGTACACATATTAGACAAAGAAGAGAGGTGGATCAAGAGAGGGGTCAGGGAAGCCATTTATGGATGTATTGAAAACCCCTCTCTCAACAGAGGTGGGGGACTCAGGCACAATCATAGAATCATAGAATCATAGAATCATAGAGTTGGAAGAGACCTCAAGGGCCATCTAGTCCAACCCCCTGCCATGCAGGAACCCCCATCACAATATTTCCGACAGATGGCCATCCAGCCTCTGCTTCAAAACCTCCAAAGAAGAAGACTCCACCACCCTCCGCGGCAGCATATTCCACTGCCGAATAGCTCTAACTGTCATGAAGTTCTTCCTAATGTTCAAATGGAATCTCTTTTCCTGTAGTTTGAAACCATTGCCCCAAGTCCTAGTCTCTGAAGCCATGGAAAACAAACCTGTTCCCTCTTCAATATGACATCCTTTCAAATATTTAAACATAGCTATCATATCCCCTCTCAGTCTTCGTTTAGAGAGGCTAAACATTCCCAGTTCCCTAAGCCGTTCCTCATAAGACATTTCCTCCAGACCCTCAACCATCCTGGTTGCCCTCCTCTGCACCCGCTCGAGGTTGTCAACATCCTTTTTAAATTGAAGTGCACAGAACTGGACACAGTACTCCAGGTGGGGTCTGACAAGAGCAGAATAGAGTGGTACTATCACTTCCCTTGATCTAGACACTATGGTTCTGTTGATACAACCAAGAATCGAATTGGCTTTCCTGGCCGCCGCATCACACTGCTGACTCATGTTCAATTTGTGGTCCACCAAGACTCCCAGATCCCTTTCACAGGTACTATCCTCCAGCCAAGTATCTGTCTGCCACTTACCATACTGCCCGTTCATAAATCCCCAGACAAATTAGAAACACTTCATGCCTCCACCAGGAAGGCCACAGCTAACAACCCATACTTAATGGTTGCTGGGAAGGGTTGCATAGGTGGGGACTTTCACCCGCCCCAGGCCATTGTCCACCTAATGAGCCTATTCAGACCAGGGTGATGTGAAAGTAAGGTGAACTATAAATTGGAGGCCTTGCCACTAACTTTCCTGACTGATGAAGCTGCTTGGTTGAATAGTGAAATGTTTCAATCTCACCAGGAAAAGAAGTCCAGTTGCCTTGACTCAACTTCTAGATAAAACTCACTTGGATGACTGAGAATCTTCACAGATTCCTTGCGAACCCTTTTCACCTCCTCCCTTTCCACCATCGCTTCCCCTACTTTGAAGGGGTGAAGATGGTAAATGGGGGGGGGGGAATTGAAGTTGGGTAGTCTTCTTCCTGTCTTGTGATGTGGTTTCATCTGGGCCTCACGCTTATTTGCTTGTTCATTTTGTCCAGTACAATTTCTATAGTGCCTCTCTTCCACCGAAGTGGCTACCCGGCTCTCCTCCCTGTACCTTATCTTCACAGCAGTCCCTGGGGATTTAGACTGTGAGTGGCCCAAAGTGAGTTTCAGGGCTGAAATTTGAACCCTAGACTCTTGAACCATAGCCTGACACTCCACTCCACCACACTGGGCTTTCATAGCAGTTCCTGCTCCAGAGATGCAGACCAGCAGAACGAATCTAGTTTAGCTTTGCTCTGTAAAATACATCACAGAGAGGTTGTCTATTTTTTCCCTCTGGGTAAAAAGCATGCTGGTGTGTGTGTGTGTGTGTGAGAGAGAGAGAGAGTGAGAGAGAGAGTGAGAGAGAGAGAGAGAGAGAGAGAGAGAGAGAGAGAGAGAGAACTTTTAAGGTTTTTCCCATCTGGAGTTTGCAAAGTCTCTAGAACAGGCATGTCCAAACATTGGCCCTCCTGATGCTTTGGACTCAAACTCCCAGATGTCTTCACCGATATCTGTGTTGGCTAGGATTTCTGGGAGTCATAGTCTACAAACATCAAGGTTGGGACCCACAGTTCCAGAGCTTAAGAACATAAGAACATAAGAAGAGCCATGCTGGGTCAGGCCAAAGGCCCATCTAGTCCAGCTTCCTGTATCTCACAGTGGCCCCACCAGATGCGTTTGGGAGCGCATGAGACTAGATATCTGTCTCCTGATACCACTCCCCTGCATCTGGCCCTTGAAGTACCCCGGTTTTAAGCCTGGAGATTACACATCTCCCTCATGGTTTGTATCCTGTGATGGACTTTTCCTCCAGGAATCTGTCCAATCCCCTTTTGAAGGCAACCAGGCCAGATGCCTCACCACATCCTGTGGCAGGGAATTCCACAGACTAACAACACGCTGGGTGAAAAAAATATTTTCTTTTGTCTGTTCTTACTCTCCTAGCCCACAACTTGAGTGGATGTCCCCTAGTTCTGGTATTTTATGAGAGACAGAAGAGCGTCCCTCTATCCACTTTACTCATGCACTGCATTATTTTGTACATCTCAATCATATCCCCCCTCAGGCACCTTTTTTCCAGACTAAAGAGCCCCAAATGTTTTAGCCTTTCCTCATAAGGGAGGTGCCCCAGCCCAGTAATCATTTTAGTCACTCTCTTCTGCGGGTTTTTTTTTAATATTTTCCAAAACTACTTACAGTTTATCTTGTTTAAAGTTGCCATTTCACTCTCTTTTGTAATTGGTTTGCTCTCTCTCCTATCAACAGGGGGGGTACAATGAATAACATCACACTGAAAAAAACACAACTGAACACAACTGAACACAACTGAACACAACTTGAGTGCTTGAAAAGGACAGAAACCCATCGGTTCCAGCCGTTGTCGTCTTCCTAGCATTTTCCGGCAGGTGAGGGAATCCACTTGTTTGGATCCTGAAATGCCACTTTGCCAGATCAACGGTGTCTTCCGGGTGCAGGGTGACAATTTGCATGTCGTTATCAACAGAGTTCTATCCATAAGTGACAGGACTCCTGCTATTCTTGGAGGCGATGGTCTGTTCCGCCATGTGGTGCCGCTGGAAACTAGACCCATCCAGGGCAGAGCTGAGCCAAACACGGTCTCCCACGTCAGGTTGAGGCAACAGGACGGTCAGTAGTATTGTTACAAGAATCTGATCAAAATTGTTTCAGCAGTGGTGGTGGGAAACACACCCCACCCGTCGTAGAAATAAAGATAATTAAAGATTAAGACAAACTTGGACCAGTTTTACTCAGTACGGTTCCTATTTTCTGCCCAAAATGTACATTTTCTGCAGCTGCCCCCAGACTATGGAATGCTCTCCCGAGTGAGACCCACCTGGCGCCGATGTTGATGACATTTCGGCGCCAGATAAAAACCATCCTGTTCCAGAGGTCTTTTAACTGATGGCTGTGTGTCCTGATGGCAATTTTAGTGTTGTGTTTTAATGTATGGTATTTATTGTACAGTACTTAAATGTTTTTGTTTTAATTTTATTGTAATTTTGATATTTTTAAATTGTTTATTTTGATTGTGAGCTGCCCAGAGACCTCTGGGTAGTGGGCGGCACACAAGCTATATCAATAAATATAAATAAATAAATTTCACAATCGATGTCATCCACCCTTCCCCCGAAGATCTTTATAAGATTTTGCCAACCTGTTGAGAGAAAATAATTTCATCATCAATGATTTGTTTCTCTTCACTAGACTAACCGTAGAGGCACTCGCTGTACCTGATTCTTTGCTCCAGCATTTCCAGGAATGCTTCCTAGATGGTGTATATCAGTAGGGGCCAAACTTCAGCCGTCTAGATGTTTTGGACCACAACTCCCAGAATTCCAAGCCTGAATTGCCAATGACAAAGGAGTTGTGGTCCAAAACTTCTCGAGGGCCGAAGTCTGGCCACCACTGGTGTATGTGGATGTTCAAAAATCTTTCCACCAAATCTCGCAGCAAAGGCTCCTGAGTAAATTGAGCAGTCATGGAACGCGAGAGCAAGTTAATAACGAAGGACAGGAACCAATATTTTGCTTTTGAAATGACAGCAGTGGCCCTTCAGCGTTCTGTATTGGGCCTGGGGCTTTTTAACTTGTCCGTAAAACTGTCAAGATGTAGCTGTCTTTTATTGATCTGCTGCTTCAACGTATCTTCAGTAGAGAAGGGCACAAAACACCATACCAGCGGTTCGTGATGGTTTGTTTTGTCAGCCAAACAGGTTTGGGTTGCTTCCCAGTCCTGCCTTTTTTGGTTAGTGCCCATTTAAAGGAAATGACCTCACCTCTTCCAGGTGCTGCCTCTGAGAGGGAGCCCAGTGGAGGAGGCAGGGCTGGGAAGCACCGAACAACCATTCAGCCAACAAACGAAGCAAGTACGAACTGCTGGTTTGGTGGTTTGTGCCCACCTCTAGTCTTAAGGTGTCTCTAAGGTGGTTACTTCACGTCCTTCTTCGTTACGAGATTACATTCGTTTCGTGATAACGCTGTTCGTGGTCACGTGGTCCTGTCCCAGTCCTGTCTCTGTTTCTGTTTACCCATGGGCGTGATTGATGGTATTGTGATGACTGTTACTTCACATCTTGTTTCATGACAATATCTGTACTTCCCTGCCTTTGTCCCCCCCCCTTTTTTGGTCTGACCTTCTGTTTTTCGATATTTCGATTCTCCGTAACTTTGCCTTTCATGCGTTAAGCAGCAAAGTTCAAGGTTTTATGCCTTCTAATCTCTCTGCAATGCATTGTTTACGCCATTGGGATTGTACTGGAGAATGCAACTTCGCACTCCTGCCACTAGATGGAGAATGCGTACGTTGCGTGACGAGCCTTACTTCACGGGCACTTGTCTCGAAACAGGAACTGAGACAAGAGAATTCCCAAGGTCAGGGAGAGGTATGGCTCATCACGCTTAAATCCCAGTTCAGGGGGCGTGGCTGGGACGAGATTCTGCCATCACACAATGGACGTGGAGTAACATTTTCTCGTACTGGTCCCAAGCGTGACCATGAACCACGATGAGAGGGACGTGAAGTAAACGTGAAGGACGTTTCAGATGGGATCGCCTCTCCCTGGCTCCATTGTCTAAAGCATCTGGAGAAATTGGCCTCCAGTACCCAAAAGCTGACACCATGTTACAATTACTTAAGTCTTCAATGTGCCAGAAGAGAAGACTCATTCTTTTCATAAAACAATTTATTTATTTCTTTTATTTTGAATATTTTTACCCCCACCTTTTTCCTTGGAAAAGGACCCAAGGTGGCTTACAATAACGAGAAACAATATACAGTCCAGAACATTTAGGACAAATTCAAGTTAAGAACAGGAAATTAGAAGAGGCATCTTAGAACATTAAAAAGTAACATTAAAGCTACAAAGAGCATGCAAAACAATTCCATTATGAGAGGTAGAAACTAACATGGAAACAGTGGTGTTATTATGAAATCAGTCAATGCAATTAGGCATGGTAATCTATCCAAAAGTCACATAGTAGGTAGTCCATCATTCAGGGAAAGCTTGCCTGAAAAGGAAGGTCTTTGCCTGCTTCTGGAAAGACAGCAGGGATGGGGCAGTCCTGGCCTCCAGCGGGAGGGAGTTCCAAAGTCTGGGATTAGCAACAGAGAAGGCCCTTTCATGTGTTCTTCTGAGACGCACCTGTGAAGGTGGCAGGATGGAGAGAAAGGCCTCTCCTGGTGTCCTTAGCACCTGAGCCGGTTCATACTGTGAGATTAAATGTTTGAGGTAGCTTGGATCCAGGCCATACAGTGCTTTATAGGTTAAGGTCAGCACCTTGAATTGTGCCCAATAGGTGATTGGCAGCCAGTGGAGCTGCTTTAGTAAGGGTGTAAGGTGATCTCTATAACCCACCCCTGTCAGCAATCTGGCTGTTGCATTTTGGACCCGTTGAAGTTTCCTGAGACTTTCCATTGGTAGATAGAGTGCATTACAGTAGTCCAGCCGGGATGTCACTAGGACATGTGTCACCATGGCCACAGCGGGCTTCTCAAGAAATGGGCGTAACTGGCGTACTAATTTTAATTGTGTAAATGCACTCCTGGCCACAGCCGTGACCTGAGCATCTAGGCTCAAGGATGAGTCCAGGAGCACCCCCAAGATACGCACCTCTTTTTTCAATTGGGGTTTAATCCCTTCTAGTACATTTTAAAAAGGCATATGCTATTTTAGAATGCATTAACAGAAGCATAACCTCCAAAGTCCATGGAATTCTAATCTCCTCCATTCAGCAGTGGTTAGGCTTCATCTACTGTGTCCACATAGTTGTCAAGTGTTCCCCATGAAGATGAGGGACTGGCAGCCAGGCCCTTTGGCTAGGAGGTGGAGCCTCATTTGCATGCAGGGTTCCTAGAATCCCTTGCGGTGGTTTCAAATTGCTCACCGTGACCTAGGTGTCTCGGCTTTCTAGGGGATATATATACCAATCTGGACAGCTGGTAGCATGTAGGTTAGGGGTTCCGCAGAGAGAAGTGCTTTCTGGTGGGCCACCTGGTGGCCAGCCGCACGGCCACCCAGCAGCATCCAGAGCTCAGCCGCCCGCTCCCGGAAATGCAGGACATTTCAGCAAAAAATAATTTTTCGGGAAGACGGAGGGGAAAAAGTGATTGATCTGTGAATGTCTCACCAAAAAGTGACACTTGACAGGTCTGGAACTTCTGAACACTGCACTTTTCTCTCACTGCCAAATACATAGCTGAGAAAATCACATGGTTTGACCCTCTAGAAACACGATGACCAAAGTCGTCTTTCTTAGCGTGGGATGTCACACTAGCATAGGCCCATTGAACCAGCAGGAACTTGGTGAGTCAACTGTTTTGTAAGTTCTATTGATTCAAATGGGTCTACTCTAACTGCAACTTTCTTTAGCATAGTACCTTGCATTGAGAAGAGGCCTATTTAAATTGATGGGATTTGCATGGAGTTGGCTCACTAGATTCCAACTGATCCAACAGACCCTCTCTAGTGCAATTTATGACACCACGCAAGAGGATTTTGGCCATAGGGAAGTGCAGCAGGATTAAACTCTCCCCCTGGAACAAAGGACTACTAAGAATAAAGCATTTTGGGGGAGGGGGCGAGTGGGGGTGGAATAAAAAGTCACAGAAAAGGTCAGTATCCTAAGTGAGACAAATGGAACATTGTCCTGGACAGTTGGGAAGAGATTGATAAGAAGGAGCCTTGTATTCGCAAACCCCACTACGGCTGACTTTCATGGAAGCCGCTGTGAGAAACCCAAGGCTAATATCCATGTTTCTGCCTCTTTATAAATCTATGGCGAGGCCCCATCTGGAGTACTGTGTACAGTTCTGGTCACTACATACCTCCAGAAGGATGTTATGGAAATGGAAAAAGTGCAGAGGAGGGCAAACAGAATGATTAGGGGACTGGAGCACCTTCCTTACCATCTGAGCCTGCAACGGCTGGGCCTCTTCACTCTTGAATGATGGCACCTAAGAGTTGACCTGGTTGACGTTTATAAAATCATACAAGGTGTGGACAAAATAGATAAGGAAAAAGCTGTTTTTTCTATCGCACAACACTAGAAATAGGGGGAACTCCATGAAACTTTTGGGTGCTAGATCTCAAACAAATAAGAGAAAGTACTTTTTCACCCAGAGGATCACTGGTCTGTGGAACTCCCTGCCAGAAGAAGTGGTGGACAGCTGTTAGTCTTGACAACTTTAAGAAAGGATTGGACAAGTTCATGGAGAACAAGGGTATCCATGACTATCATTCTGGATGCCCAGGGACTGATAGAAGTGGTTTTTAATACAGTCAGTAACCTATAAGCTGCCATTGTAGATAAAATGGCAGTACTTTGGTTCTATCTCTAATTCAGCTCTGTGTCCTTTAATTCACCCCTTTTTCCCCTCACTGAACCATGACTCAAAGCACTACATTTCTCCCCCAAGCCTGTGTCATGAGATACCAGGCCATAAAACTGCTGGGTAAAACACTTATCTGTGTGGGAAGACCACTGGTAAAGGGGGTCCGCAAGCGAGATAAGCCAGACATCCGTCGAAGCATCGATATATCGCTAGAGCTGTCAAACGCTCTCGGCTGCGAAGCGCAGAGTTCCAAGAACTGCAGGACAGGTGGCGCCAACGGGCAAGATTAATAGTATCCTCTGTGTGTTTCCTTTGACAATTGATTTGTAACTAGGTGATAACCATGTATCCTTTGTAGTTTCTTTTGTTGTTTCGCGGGCGATTTACGGCGTCCAGATGCATCCTTGTTTATTCTGATAAAGGGAGAGTACTGAGGGAATGTTCTCTATAAAGTCTATAGAGTTTCTTTGTTCATTGTCCCAGTTTTCCGACTGAATTCGGCTGGGCGCCTCGCTGCAGCGAATTAAAGCCTTTTCTCCGTGCCTTTGAACCTTGGCGTGTTTCTTTCATCTCTCGGCTCCCGTAATAGCGGCAAGGTAACCCGGGGTGTAGCTTTCATCACAACCTCCGGGTTGAAGAGATGGGCAGGATATCTCTCAGCGCCATTTGCAGGGAAGCGTAAGCAGGTGAAGACATCTGCTTGGGAATGCCCTGAAGCAAATGGTGAGCCACTGTGTGAGACAGAATGCTGGACTGGATGGGCTGTGGCCTGTTCCAGGAAGGCTATTCTTATGTTTATTTTATTTATTTATTGGATTTTTATACTGCCCATCTGGCAGTGGGGTCACTCTGGGCGGTTTACAACAATTAACAAATTCAAACATTTCATACAATAAAACCATAAAATAGTAACACAATAAAATAAAAATAATATTAATATTAAAGTGACATTAAAAATGCATTATTATTGGCAGGCTAATTAGTTAAAATAAGAATTTAATGGGTGAACAGTGAAATTGCATTATATTTGAGGGAATGCCTGCTTAAATAGCCAAGTTTTAAATAGTTTTTTAAAGGTAGCCAAAGAGGGGTCCAGGCAGATGTCTGGTGGAAAGTTATTCCACAGGCGAGGGGCAATGGTGGAAAAGGCCCTATTTCTTGTTTTTTTCCTTTCGGGCCTCTCGTAGTGTTAGTTGCCTCAAATGCCTAGTGTGGGAGGATCAGGTATTATGGGCGGTTTTCAATGGGAGAAGGCACTCTGGCAAGTAGCAAGGTCCTAAACCGTTTAGGGCTTTGTATGCCATAGTTAAAACCTTGAAGTCGATGCGGAACCGAACTGGAAGCCAGTGGAAGGCGGCCAGCGCTGGGGAAATATGATCGCATTTTCTAGTCCCAGTCAGCAATCTGGGTCGCCGTGTTCTCTGCATCAGCCTCAAGGACAGCCCCATGTAGAGAGTGTTGCAATAGTCCAGTCTTGAGACTACATGGACCAGCGTGGTGAGAGCCCCCATATCCAGATAGTAATGGTAATCTGCCACAGATGGTAATGGGCAGAATGGACCACCAACGCTACCTGAGATTCCATAGATCAGGCCTGCCCAACAGTTAGACCGTGGGCTACTGGTAGCCCACGAAGGGTTCAAAAGTAGCCTGCCAGCCATCAATAAAAAAGTGAGGCTCTGCCAGCCCATTGTCTCAGCTGTGTGAGGCAGTTCAAGGGCCATGGCACATTGAAATATGTTCCCTCCAGAATGGATTAATTGGTTTTCAATGCATTCCTATGGGAAACCACTGCTCTACTTACAAAAGTTTTTACTTAAGAGCATGTGCTTGGAACAGATAACATTCGTAAGTAGAGGTTTTAGTGTAGTAGCCCTCAGGCACTTTGGGCGGGAAAAAGTAGACCTTGGCCTGTTCAAAGTTGAGCATCCCTGCCATAGATAGCACCAGATCCAAGAGAACACCCAAACTGTGCATCTCATTCTGAGCAGAGAGAGTCACCCCCCCCAAATGAGAGGGAGTTTCCCAACCCACTGACAGTAGGAGTCCCCACCCGCAAGACTTCCGTCTTGTCCAGGTTCAACCTCAGTCTGTTTGCCCTCATCCATCCCAGAATGGCATCCAGGCAGCGCTCAAGGCACGGAACAGCATCCACTGCAGAGGATGGAAAGGAGAGATGGAGCTGGATGTCATCAGCATACTGATGACACGAAGCTCCAAAACTCCTGATGACCCCTCCCAGCGGCCTCATATAGATGTTAAATAGCATTGGTGAGATGATCAACCCCTGTGGAATCCCACACTTGAGGGTCCACGGGGTGGACTGCATCTCACCAATCTCCACTCTCTGGGGACGGTCCTCCAAGAAGGAAGTGAACCACGCCAAGGCGCCCCCCAACTCCCAACTCGGAGAGCCTTCCCAGGAGGATACTGTGGTCGACAGTATCAAAGGCCGCTGAGAGATCGAGGAGGACCAACAAGGACATCTTGCCCCCATCGGCCTCCCTCAGTAGGTCATCCTGCAGGGCGACCAATGCTGTTTCCATGCCATGCCTGAAACCAGACTGCCTCGGCTTTTTATGCCCTCCGAGACATCCAGAAGTATCAGTCAAAAACCTGGCGATGCCATTGGTGGAATGGTTCAAAAAATTTGCATGGTCCCATCCCATGCCCAGCCCAAATGGGCAGGTCTAAAAAAATAAAAAATAAAAAATAAAATAAAATAAAATAAAATAGAATAAAATAAAATAAAATCAGTACGACGTTTTATTGCTATAGAAAACCCCACTGCTGCTACTATTAAAATTCAGGCATTTAAAATAAATAAATTTCACATGTTTCTGTGGTGATTTGGTGTGTTTTTTGACCACAATTTCAAAAGAAAAATTGCAGTTGCCATTTTGGATCCCCCCCACCGCATGGCATGCAGCGAGACAGACGACGAGGATGCCCCCCCCCAGCCTGGTGCAAGCAGCCCAGGACAGGAGAGGGGGGGGAAGGGGACCCCCAGAAACCACCCCTCTGGTTGGTGTCCTCAGGCAGGCATATTTTCGCCTGCTTTTTTGGCTGGGAGTCGGGGGGGTTACTTTTTAAAACTTTTTTTCTGTGCTGCTTGGCATCGCGCGATCGCCGCGATGCCATTAATGACAACGAAAAACCCGACCCAATTTTTCTTTTTTCAGGTCGGGTTCGAGCTGGAGCGGCGTAATTATCGTTACCATTTCCGTTATGTAACGGAAACGATAACCGAAAACGGAAACGACAATTTCGCCGCTCCGTGGCCATGTCTAGTTGTTAATATTGTCAGCTGCCACATTCACCATCTTACGGATAGTCCTAATGACTCTCCTTGAGGGCCAGGGGTACCCGGCCCTCAAGGAGGGACCCATTAATTATTGCTGTGGCCCAATCCGTGGCCACTGGCCTGGCTGTTCTTATGTTCTTTCTAGGACAACTAAAAACACCTCTCTGGCAAAGCCAACTGCTTGAAGAAGCAGGGACGAAGCCCAGCATAGGAACAGAAATCTGCATATTCATAAGTACTCGCTTAGAAAGACATATGAAAATTTAAGTTCTGCCTGGCTTTCTCTCTGACACTATCACTCCCTCCTGGTTTGGGTCCCTTGTCACTCAGGTTCATTTTAAAACTCTCGTCAGCTGCTGCTTCTGGTGTTGGCGTTTTATTTGGTAAAACGCTGTATGGCTGAAACTGTGGTTGAAAGTTTAAATGAGAAAAGGATGGCCACTCTTGAGATTCCCTGCCCATTCTTTCCCTCGCTGCATCCCACATGTTTGTTCATTGTGTGGCTGGTCCAGGAACATTCTGAACCATTCATAGGGATCTTTTGTCCAGTGTTGTATCTGATCCCAACCAGGGAGAGGAACAAATTTTGAAAACAGGGTTTCCCTCGGGAAGCATGTCCTTCCCCCCCCCCCCGTTTTGCTCCCCCCTGACTAAACAACATCTGAATCATGACAGGGAACTCTGCGGTGCCACAACGTGCTTTGATGCTCCCTCTTGCGAACCAAGGTTACTTTCACAACCGCCGCTTTGAACCCCTTCCCTCGTCCCCTGCCGGAGAGATGCCACGGCCGCCGTCCACGTCTCGCCTGGCTTCCGGGCAACAGACCCAAACGGCATGGCAGGGGGAAAATGTATTCCAGAGATAATATTGAGAGGAAAGAGGTTGGCAAACGCTTTGCGTCCACAGGAACACCTGTTGCGTGGTTGCTGGCACAGCTCTGGAGGGTGTGGGGGAAGCGAGATGAAGGATGACAGCTCTAAGGAAGCCAGGGGCAGCAGGAACTGCAACCAGGGTGTTTCTGTGCCAGTCTGCGATGTGCCAAACTATGTTGGCACCCTCTCAAATATCTGGGTTTCCACTCGGCTTGCCAGCTTGCAAACACTGGGAATTCTTCGGCATTAACACTGATGTTAGCCCTGTGCCCGCTGTTCTCGTGTTCGGTTCATAATCCTTTTTGTTGGCGGGGTTTCCCACACCACATCGCCCTGTCGCTCCGTGAAAGAAAAAAAAAAACAAGCGAAAGGTAAGTGGCACAACATCCGTGCAAGGGATTGTTGTGGCCGCCGGTGCAAAGACAAAGCGCCTCTGTAAGGTGTTGGTTTTCTTTCTTTCGTTCTTTCTTGGCAAGGCCCTGCTGGAGCCTGCTGGGCGCTCTTCCTTTTCAAACTTTTTATACCTTCTGGGTCCCATCTTCCCGAAAGCAAACACGGCCATTTTTATCTCCTCCAAACACTTTGCTAACCTGTCCACAATCGCCAGCCTGCACATCTTAAAATGTTGGAAGCGAAAGAGCTTGGATCAGAGACGTTGCAGTGATGGTATGGAGGTCACAGTTAAGGAAAGTTTGATCCGCGGTAGGTATTAGGGAAGAGGAAAAAAAAGATGCTACCAGCAACTCTCAAGGTAGAAACCACCTCAAAGGCATTGAAGATGTCCTTTCCTTCATCCTGTATCCTTTCGCCTCAAAGATGTGACAAGAAGAGTGGCTGATGTTTCAAGTGGTGCCCCGAGGCACTGTTGGGCTTGGTTGTGGCATTCTGGACCATGGTGGCTAAGGATGATGGGATTTGAAATCCATCAGGGAGAGATGCACTTCTCCTACCCTTCATTTAGACTCTCAACCCGTGGTTCCTAGCCTTGGGTTCCCCAGATGTACAACACCCAGAAGCATGTCTGTGGAGGTTCTCAGCCATCCAGGTGAGGTCATTTGGGAGTTGAGTCGTGTCCACTGGACTTTGTTTCTTGTGGGATTGAAATGTTTCACCACTTGTCCATGCAGCTTTGGCGGTTACTTCACATCCTTCTTTGTTCCGCATCTAGTTCTGTACCGTGACAGTGTTGGTCACGATCACGTGGTTTTGTCCCTGCTTCAGTGTTCCCATGGTCGTGATAACTTGTCTTGTGACAAGTGTTATCTCACGGTCTTGTTCCGTGACAAAAACTGAATTTGTCTAGCTTTCTTTTTCCTTTTTTTTGGGGGGGGGACTTAAAAATTCTTTTTTGATATTTCACTTCTGAAAAGTAAAAAACAAAAAACAAAAAAATGGACACAGTTTTCTCAGAGAAACGAGTGTTTTGTGGTGAGACAGTCGTTACTACACGGTGTCTTGTCTCAGAACAGAAAGTGGAAACAAAGAGTGACAAGGGAAAACCCTGCCCCAGCACCAGGTACAGTATTGTCGCGCTTAGCACCCGTTCCGGGGACGTGGTTGAGACAAATTTCAGTAGTTGTGTGACGGACGTGAAGTAACTTTTTTGTACCACTCCTAAGTGCAACACTGTTCTGAGACAGATATCTAGTCTCATGCGCTCCCAAACGCATCTGGTGGGGCCGCTGTGAGATACAGGAAGCTGGACTAGATGGGCCCTTGGCCTGATCCAGCATGGTTCTTCTTATGTATATATGTTATGTATGTAACACTAACAGAGACAACACGGACGTGAAGTAACCACCTTTGTCAGTCTGAACAAAGCTCATGTCTCCAGTTGCTTCAGACACTGGAGCTCAAGAAAACTGATCCCACCTGAAACGTGTCCCTGAGACACCTCAAATGGAAGCCCCAAACAGCCATATTTTAAAGAAGGTTTTTATTACTGTTTGATGATTTACTGATATTTTATTTATAACTATTTTAAATTGTTTTAATTCTTTGATTGTAAGCCGCCCAGAGACCTTTGGGTAGTGGGCGGCATATAAGTTGAATAAATAAATAAATAAATAAATAAATAAATAAATATTGCTGGGCACTTTGCCCCCTGCCTGGCTAGCGCCACGTTTGTGCAGCCTAGGGGCTGCCCAGCAGGGGTCAGAATCTTCATCTGGCTTCACCACGTGGTGAGAGGCCTCTTTTGTGGCCTAGCCATCTTCCCTCCCTCCCTCCCAATTGAGAGAATGAGAGCAGCTGGTCGCATAAGGGCTGGATGGGAACTTTTGGCTGCTACTCAATTGGACTGGAGTGGCTGTGTGTTTTCGCCCATCCCATTCTCTTTCAGGCAAAGAGGAGGTCACAACTGGTGGGTAGTCCAAACGAAAAACTTAAGTCAAGTGAAATGTATTGAATAATATTCCCTAGTGAGATGTGCAGCATCCAGTTTCGAACACCTCATCCCCGTGGAACGAGGTTGGAGAGGGTAGAGAACCACAAAGTGATGACATAGTAGGTATTAGCACTGGGAGAATAATGGGATGTGGTAGTTTGTTTACTGGAATTAAGAGCTGTGTGGGAGAAAGAACAAAGAAGCAGTCCTTGTTGGGGGACCCACTGTACAGGTGCTTCTACGCAAATGTTTGAAACAAAGATGGGAGAACTTGAACATTTGGCAGCTAGGGATAACATTGATATAATAGCCATAACAGAAAACTGATGGAATGTGGAGAACCAGTGGGATACCACAATCCCAGACTATAAACTCTATAGAAGGGATAGAGAGGGGCGGGTTGGAGGTGGAATGGCCATCTATGTCAAAGAAGGGGTAAAATCCAGCAGAATGGAGATTGACGGTGGGTCTGACTCCACCATAGAATCACTGTGGGTTAAGCTACAGGTCCAAGGAGCAATGTGATAGTGGGGGTGTGCTATCATTCACCAGATCAAAAACTTGAGGGGGACCTTGAAATGAGGAGACAAATCATGGAGGTGTCTAAGAGGCACAGGATAGTAATCACGGGGGACTTCAATTATCCCAAATTGACTGGGCCAGTGCGAGCTCAGGACAAGAAAGAGAAACTGGGTTTCTCGACATCTTGAATGACTGTGTCTTAGAGCAACTTGTCATGGAGCCCACCTGAGAACAGGCAACTCTGGATCTAATACTATGTGAAATTCAGGACCTGGTCATGGATGTGAATGTCACTGAGCCTCTGGGGAACAGTGACCATGCTGCAATCTCCTTTGCTGTGCATGTTGGGGAAAGAGTGTCAAGCAAATCAAACAGAAAACCCCCTGATTTCCGAAGGGTGGACTTCCCTCAGATGAAAAAACTAGTTAGAAATAAATTGAAAGGGAAGGTTAAAAGAATCCAATCTTTCATAAGAACATAAGAAGAGCCATGCTGGATCAGGCCGAAGGCCCAACTAGTCCAGCTTCCTGTATCTCACAGTGGCCCCACCAGCTGCGTCTGGGAGCACACAAGATTAGATATCTGTCTCCTGAAACCACTCCCCTGCATCTGGCCCTTGAAGAACCCCAGTATTAAGCCTGGAGATTACATAGCTCCATCATGGTTTGTAACCTGTGATGGACTTCTCCTCCAGGAATCTGTCCAATCCTCTTTTGAAGGCATCCAGGCTAGATGCCATCACCACATCCTGTGGTAGGGAATTCCACAAACCAACAACGCGCTGGGTGAAAAAATATTTTCTTTTGTCTGTTCTTACTCTCCCAGCCTTCAATTTGAATGTATGTCCCCTAGTTCTGGTATTTTGTGAGAGGGAGAAGAGTGTTCCTCTAGCCACTTTACTCATGCCCTGCATTATTTTGTACATCTCAATCCTATCCCCCCTCAGGCGCCTTTTTTTCCAGACTAAAGAGCCCCAAATGTTTTAGCCTTTCCTCATAAGGGAGGTGCCCCAGCACAGTAATCATTTTAGTCACTCTCTTCTGCACCTTTTCCAGTTCCACTCTGTCTTTCTTGAGATTCGGTGACCAGAATTGTACATAATACTCCAGGTGCGACCTTACTATCGTTTTGTATAATGGCATTATAATGTTGGCTGTTTTATATTCAATCCCCTTTTTGATAATCCCTAGAATAGAAATGGCCTTCTTCAACGCTGCCGCACAATGGGTAGACACCTTCATTGAGCTCTCCACCAACACACCAAGATCTCTCCTGATCTATCATGGATAGCTCAGACACCTTCATGGAGCTGTCCACCAACACACCAAGATCTCTTTCCTGATCTGTCACGGATAACTCAGAGCCCATGAGTTGATAGATAAAGTTTGGATTTTTTGCCCCAATATGCATTACTTTACATTTGCCTATATTAAAACGCATTTGCCAGTTTGGAGAGATCCTTCTGGAGCTCTTCACAATCTTCTCTGGTTTTTACCATACGGAAAATTTTGTGTCATCTGCAAACTTGGCCCCCTCACTGTTTATCCCTGTCTCCAGGTCATTTGTGAACAGATTGAAAAGCACCGGTCCCAGGACAGATCCCTGGGGCACACTGCTTTTCACTTCTCTCCATTGTGAAACTTTCCCATTGACACTTACTCTTCCTGGATCTCAACCAGTTCTCATTCCATAAGACGACCTGCCCTCTTATCCCCTGACTGTGCAATTTTCTCAGCAGCCTTTGGTGAGGGACTGTGTCAAAAGCCTTCTGAAAATCCAGATAGACAATATCGGCCACAGTGCCGGAGGACTGGTGGATAGCGAATGCCACACCAATTTTTTTTTTTAAAGGAAGGAGGGGGAGACCCGGGAAACTACAGGCTGGTTAGCCTTA
This sequence comes from Phrynocephalus guinanensis, assembly GCA_037367245.1. Lineage (NCBI taxonomy): Eukaryota > Metazoa > Chordata > Lepidosauria > Squamata > Agamidae > Phrynocephalus > Phrynocephalus guinanensis. The sequence goes on along the minus strand of CM074732.1, from coordinate 203,721,832 downwards.
CGTCTGTCCCAGGGAAAATGGTGGAAACAGATTTCTCTGCGTCTAATTCTTCCCCTCTAAATCTGGAATGGACTTGGTGGTCCTTAAATGGAGGACCTCGTCAAAGAGAATATTGCCCTCAGGAAGGCCCTCAAATGGAGAACTGTGCTCCCTAAAAGAGGTGGTGTGGCCAGTTCTATCTGCTGGCCACATACTGCTTGCTGTAGTTGGGCAACCCCTCTGTTCTCCCTCCTGGTGGTTCTCATTGATTTAGTTCAAATATACAGTAGTGCTGGAGGAGAGGTTTGCAGATGTGATGGATGACCCAAAAGTGCGACCTTGGTAGAGTCACAGCAGAGAAGCAAAATGGCAAAACGCAGACTGCTGAAAGGCAAGGCTTGCTGGAAAAGACGATCATGGCAGGAAAAGTTGAAATGCAGAAAAACCAACTACAGTGATACCTTGTATAAAGGAATTAATTCGTTCCAAATGAAATTATGTTAAGCAAATTTTCCTTTATACAAATTCCCATAGGAACACATTGAAAATGGAGTAATCCCATTTATATGTTGTATGGATTTTCCCCATAGGTGATTATGTTAAGCAAATTTCCCCTATCTCTGGAATTTTTATGTTGTACAAATTTTATGTTATACAAGCTATATGTTATACAAGGGTCTACTGTATGAGGACACAGCAAGGTGGAGTGTGCAAGAGCTGAGCTGTTAGCCATAGAACATTTTGGAGGTCACTCATGGGCAAGGTTGCCATAAATCAGAGGTGAGTTGGTGGTTCACAACAGCAGCAACAACAACAACAACAACAAACAACAACGATGACGACACCACCACCACCAACAACAACAACAACGACTGAACAGCAAAGGGCACATTCAGATAGAGGAGGTTACAGTGACCCCTCCGCCTATTGCGGGGATTAGGGACCCAACCTGACCTGTGATAATTGAAAATCTGTGCTATGTGGATGCAGGTGGGGCCGGGTCTGGGGGGCCTAGATTGGGGGGCTTGTACCTTACCCCCAGCCTGGCGCTGCCCTGAACAGGCCTGTGAAGGCCTTTCCGAGCCTTCTGGAGGCCCCAAAAGGGCCTCCCTGCAAAACGGAAGTGACTTCCAGATCACCAAAAAGCGTTTCATACATGTTAAGTAGCATTGGTTCCTCCACCCCCCAATACATCACAATTGATCACGAGTCTAAGCTTAGCCATTCAAAAGTGGGAAAGACATGTGCAGTAATAGCTTCTGAACATAGGCAGGCTATTATACTCTTATCTGACATACTTTGCAATATTCTAAGGCTACATAGACAATGGCATTCTGTGCTGACTAGCTGGGAAATAGAAACTTAGAGCGAGGCACATAAACAAGAACATTTGCAGATACTTTTTGAAGCTTCTAGGCCACATTCTTCTCATGAGAGCTAACTTCTGCTTAGACTGCAGTTTGAATCTACTACACAGACATTTTATAAAGCATTCTATGTTAGCATAACAGACGCCATTTTAATACCCTTCTCTACACTCCCCCCTGTGATTTAGGGACACTCAGGAACTGAGTCGTCCCAAGGAAATCTCTTGTAGATTGAGGCTTGTTCATAGGCCTGCATGAGAGCAATGATCTTGGGGTTTGATACTTGATTGACAATTTTCTGCACAGAGGATTTTAAGAACTGTAGCAAACAAGGTATAAAAATGCAGAGTAACAAATGCAGGCAAAAGAGACTCTTTATTCTTCCTAGGTGGGATTAAAGGTAAGCTGTTTGAGTTTGTGACAACCTTACCTACAGGGTCAATTTTAGGCAGCAGTTCGTGAAATTGAACTTGCTACAGAGTAGATCCATTTACACACACATACAATTATCTGAGAGTCCTATGTGTTCCTCTTTGTCCCCTGAGCTTGTACACATGAACCCTGCAAAAGGGGTGGCTGCCCTCTTCCTGTGGGACAAAGGGGCATAGACTAAGAATTGCTGTGTTTGGAATGGAATAAGGAAAAATGATGGCTTGATACACCATGTAAATACAAATCCAGTACATAATGTCTGGGGCTATCCATGGCTGGGGTGGTATGGAAGGTGAAAACCAAATGTCATCGTCCCATGAGCTTAAATATGTAAGGTAGCCCACTGGGATTGTGCCTGTGTTTAGAGTAACAAATATTACCTACAAGCTGGGATGTAACTGGGCAAGTCAAGCGACGAGGTAACCCTCTTGGGGTGGTGTTGCCTTGCCTGGAAAGTGAGTTGTACAAAGCTGGGGAAATCTCCATTGCTTCTCAAGGATAATTGGCACCCATGTTAATACCTACACATACATAGCAATCTTTGACAACAAGTGAAGTGGCAATCTTTTGTGCCAAATCCACAAATAAATTCTTGGTAGCATAAGGAATTTGCTCAAAGGGGATCCCTTGCAACTTTTCTAAAGCTATGTCTACAGACCAGGGTCTCTGTCAAGACCATTGATGCCAAACTCATAAACGTGAAGTGCTGGGTGAGATCTAGCTACTTCAATACGTAGTTGTCTCTTACCCAGTCGAAGTGCAGAATGATATGCACACACGCAAGACCATCCTGAATACTTGGTTGTTCTCCCGGAATGGTTCCAAGCTTTAGGATCTTGCCAACCTCCATGGGAGAAAACATAAATATATGTGAGCAGACCTGTAATTCTGGTACCATGCATAAGAACCACAGTGAGAACCGGTGCCTAGAGCAAGTGCATGGCATGCTGGGATCCAAACCGAAGCAGGTTCTGTGCCTTGTTTAACAATAATGGTAAAATAATTTGCCACCACCTGCAGGCTTTGTTCTCAGCGGGTCTGTGGTCTTATGTAGGTCAGATTACTATTTGGGCTGGCCTACTCAATGAAGAGGAACCGTAGGCTGATAACAGAGAAATTTGTCATCAGTTCCTTGGCACATGTAGTACAATGTGCCTTTATTGAGACAGGTAATTCCAGGTTGCCTACACTGACAGGCCTAGAAAGGCCCTCAGAGGCCTAAGAAATGATTTTCTGCAAACAGAAAATCATTTCTGGTAAACTGGAAGTCACTTCCGGTTCATAGGGAAGCCACTTTTGGGCCTCCAGAAGGCCCAGGAAGGCCCTCACAGGCCCATTCGGGGCAGTGGCAGCCCTGGGGTAGGTACAGGAGGCCTGAAACAGGCCTTTCGCCCCTTACCTCAGGGGGCCTTTTTCATATACTGCGGTCCCGCGATATATGAACCACGAATGGGCGGGGGACCACTGTACCTGCCCACTAGGAGCAATTACAGTTCTTAGGATAACTTTCCTTTCGACCCAACTTTTAAAGCTTTTCCCTTCCCCCTGTGCCTCCCCTCCTGAATCACCTGCCATCTACGATCAGAGGGTCCTTTCCGGCTTCTGAATCTGCAAGGGCCGGATTAGCATCCCCCATTTATCCCTGTCTGTGAATCTACCTTGCAGGTGCAGGTCAAAGAACCAGCAGACACCCTTCAATAGGGTTTTCAAGGTGGCTATTTAATCTTGACTCCTAGGTAATAGAGCTGTCCTCTGCACACACACACACACACACACACACACACAACCTCTCCAGCTTGCTCCCTTGTCTCTCCCTGCCTCAGCCCACCCGCTGAACTCCAGAGGGAGGGGGGAAAGTCATTTGTTTTTGTCTGAAGTTTAGCGTTTCGAGGGACAAATCTGGCTGGGTGTTGTAAATAATGAGTAGGCCTTTGATGGCCTATATTGGCTGTATTGAGTTTTTCCTTCAAAAAAAACAAACAAAAACAGAAGGAGTTGTGAGGGAGGGGAGAAATATTTCCACCACCTTCTTTCCAGCCACCGTGGTGGCTGAATGTGTGGGCTCTGGCATGCGTTCTTCCTCAGAAAGCGTTATGAGAATCAATATTTAGAGAGAATATAAGCCTTAATCACAACAGAGTTATGCCTCATTAAAGAGGGATTCCTTGGGCGACCGTCACAGTAATGCACAAGGCGTTCGGAGCAAACGTGCGCCTCGGTTTCTTATTTGGGATTTGCTTCTTACTTCTCTTTCTGTGCAAACAGCCGGGCGATTTGTGGCTTGCCAGATATTTCTTCTCGTTCACCCTCAGCGGCTCCCTCAGGCATTGAGAAGAACGAGCGGAAGACTTAGGAGGCCTTGTGTGGATGACCCCCGTTGAAACCCTCTGCCCTGTCTGCAGGCTGAGAAACGGTGGTGGGTGGTTCAACCCCTTTCTCAAGGGATGGGGAAATTGTCCCCCACTGTTTCTCAGAAGACAAAATGGGCCTGGGGGTGTCCACTCGCTGCTTACCGTTCCATGACCTTCTCCTGTTTTCCTAACCTCTTTGCTTTCACTCGTCAGGTGGATCCAACAAGCGTTTGGTAGGCTCGGCCACCATTTTCCTGTTAGAGCAGTACAACGACAGAACCAATGACCTTGAGAGGAAGGTGGGATGGTGGTCACTGCTGGAGGTGGCTGGGTGCAGCTCAGGTTTCACAGAAATCTGCTCTGTAACACATTCCCTAGTGACCTCCCGGCTAGACTCAGGAAACTCCAACGAGTCCAGAACACAGCAGCCAGTACAGTTGTTACTTCACGTCCTCTTGAACCAGGACAAGAAGCGGGACAGAAGAGGGACAAGAGAAAATCGCACCTCAGGACCAGGGACACGTTTGTCACACTGAGATATGCTTCAGGGGACGTGGTCGCAACAATTTCCTGTTGTTGCGCGATGGACGTGGAGTAAGATTTTTTTGTACCGATCCTAAGTGCAACATTTACAGAGACAAAATGGACGTGAAGTAAGGCTGAGGTCACACCAGCCAAATGTTGCCTTTGTATTCCCCATTGAGTTTGTATTATAAATTTGTGCTCACGATGCGCAAGCATCGAATAATTTATTTATTAAACAAACAAACAAACAAATAAATAAATAAATAAATAATCATTTACCTGGCAAGCTTGACAACTGTGGATCATTTCTCGCTCCTTCATAGGCCTCTACTTTTTGTTGTTGATGATATTTTTTTAAAAAATGTTGCATCTCTGTGTGTGTGAATGGTTTTATCACAATTTTTTAAAACCACTGTCACTTTTCCCCCGATAAGGAGGTGAAGACTTGATGGGAAAAAAGAAAGAAAAACCCTTAACATTCTTCAAAAATAAAATTCAGTTCATCTCTTAAGAGTAATAATCATGTTTATGGGCCACCATGTTGATTCTGGAATAAATGGGCCTCCCAGGATTTTCTAGGTATCAAACACTGTACTCATAAAATACATTACTAATCCCTCATTCTCTTGGTGCTTTAGGACTCCCATGCAGGTTGCTCAAGGCCACACAGCTGCTCCCATTCCTGGAAGGCAAAACTCTTCTCAAACTGGCCTTATACTAGAGCAGTGGTGGGGAACCTTTGGCCCTCCAGATGTTTTGGACCACATCCTTTGTCACTGACAAAACAGGCTTGGAATTTTAAGGTCATCAGGAGAGGCCTTTCTCTCTATCCCTCCACCTTCACAGGTGTGCCTCAGAAGAACACATGAAAGGGCCTTCTCTGTGGCTGCTCCAAGACTTAGGAACTCCCTCCCACTGGAGGCCAGGACTGCACTATATCTGCTGTCTTTCTGAAAGCTGGCAAAGACCTTCCTCTTCAGGCAAGCTTTCCCTGAATGAGGGACTACCTATTACCATACATCCGGCAAACTTTGGCCCTCCAGATGATGATGATGATGATGATGAGTATTTTGATGTACTTTGGTTTATGCTTGTAAACCAAGGTAATATTGTACTTGCATAATATCATAGCGTAAGTGCATGAATGGCATTGATGAAATGGCATTCATGAATGTGAGGCATCTGTTCCTCATTGTGGATCAACTCACACCACTAGCACGCAGGTAGGAACAGAAGCATCAACTGCATCACTGTTTAAAATTATGTTGTTGCACTTGTGCAAAAGCCAATCAAATGCAGGGTAGTTAGTTCAACCGTATTTCCAATAGCTCCGTATGTTTGTTGAAATGTGGACTTTGAGGAAGACAAATAGGAAAACGATAGGTGCATTTGAATTGTGGTGCTGGAGACGATGACTATGCAATCGCATTGCATGGACAGCCAGGATGACCAACAAGAAGGTCCTAGATAAAGTCGAACCCAGCTTATCTCTGGAAGCCAAGATCACCAAACAAAAATGGTCCTCCTTCGGTCACTTTCTGTGAGCCACCTCACTAGAAAAGACAGTGATGCTGGGATGGGTCAGCAGCAGCAATAGGAGAAGGGGCCACCCAAGGACTCACTATCTTGTTGCCATCACAAGGAACCCTGGAATGACTTTGATGGAACCAGAAGAAGCGACAAGAGAAAGGCATGGAGAGCATCGAACCACAAAGTGACCAAGATTTGGACATGGCAATAGGGAGAAGAAGACTTGTGCTTACACACATTAAGCAATAGGAGTCTGGCCAGTTTGACTCATATGAATATATTTAGGATTGCTGGGCTGTTCAGTAGTCTATGTATCTGCCTGAAGGTGGAACCACACTGTGTGTCCACAACAGGGGTAATGAACCCTAGGGGTCCCTTCCAGAAATGCAGTTCAAAGATTGTGATGATTTAACATGGATACACACATTGTATTTTCTGGATATATTTTTTACTGAGTTATACTTAGCGTCTCACTTCCTTCAAGTGTGTGTGCGTGCATGTGAGTGTTCCAATGTTTTGCAAACAGCAACACGTTGCCGTATCGAAATTAAATTATAATTGTTTATTCTCTCCGGCATGATGGAAAGTCAGCCTCGTGTCACTTTGTATAGGAAATGAAATGCAGAACTCCGTCTTGCCTTCCCCTCCCTCCCCTTTTCCTCTGTTAAGGGAGAAATGAAATCTGTATTTAAATGGCAGTGGAACATTGTGCATTTAAAGTGCACAGCAAGCCCTTCCCTAAAGCACTCCATAGGATATGTAAATCTTTTGATCTCTCACAAAATGCATGAGTTTTGTAAAGAATAAACGAGCGCTGGCTTGGGAGGAACAATATTGACCGTCCCCGCAGTGTGCTAGTGCACAGTTATTATATGCACGGCTTTGGCAGCATCACTGGAAGGCAGAAGGCTGCGCGTCTTTCTAATGCATTCTAATAGCTGCTGAGGGAGATTTTATTTTGTAATAGAGGCATTCTTTCTTTGGGGCCCAACACGTTTTTATTTCAATTTGTTCCTTTTACATTTCTTCCCCCTCTTTCATCCAAAGCATCTGTGCGTAAGTGTGTGCCTTTGCGTGGGGAGGCGCGGAAACAACCGGAGATGGGAAAGGAGGGGGCATGTGATGAAATAAATCGAGAACAGCACTGTTAGGTGACATAGGACAGGCAGAAGAGTAGCAGAAAGCAGCTGTTTGGCTGGTTGTTTCAATGTAGGCCCCGTTTTTCTGTCTCCATTGGCATTTCCCAATATCCACCACTCAGTAAAGCTACTGAACGGCAGTTCCCCAAGTAAGCTCCATAAGGGGTTGTGGAATTGGTGTTTATTTTTTGACCGCTATTGTGTAGAGAATCTAATGAGTAGAGAGACCCCCAGGCCTATAACTCCTTGCAGTTCCCAGAGAAGTTACCCTGTTCCACCCATTTCCCCCCTCTGGAGTGGCTGCAGAGAAGACCACGCTGGATCTCAGGTGTGTTTGAGCAGAAACTCCTCTGATGACTTGGATCTTTTGGCTATAGCTGCCAGAATTCTGGTTAGGGCAGTTTCTTGATGAACTGTGGTAGTTGTGGTGAAACACACACAAAACACACAACCCAAAATCCCATGTCTAAGTTGAAATACAAGGTGAACCTGAAGTCTCTACTGGGCCAGATTTTAACTGTCCACGCACTTCTGAAGTCTCCCTTCTACCATTATTACTCAAAACTTGGTTGGTTTGGTAAGCGTTTCCATCAATAGAAAACCCATCAAAATTACCAGCCTTAAGAAAACTGCACCACCATTTAAAATATTTAAAGAACTGATGGTTTAACGTGGAACTGCTTATATTACTGTTATATTTTATGGTATCTTACAAGTTGAATTTTATCTTATACTTTTAATGTTGGATTCTGTTGTGAAACTGCTCAGAGTGGGCTGGCTAGATAGACGACACACAAAATCGATCAATAAGTCAATCAGTCAGTCATGAATGTCTGTTAGAAGAAATGAACATAAGAAAAGCCATGCTGGATCAGGCCAAAGGCCTATCTAGTCCAGCTTCCTCTGTCTCACAGTGGTCCCACCAAATGCATCTGGGAGCATACAAGACTAGATATCTGTGTCCTGATACCACTCCCCTGCATCTGGCCCTTGAAGTACCCTGGTTTTAAGCCTGGAGATGACACATCTCCATCATGGCTTGTTACCTGTGATGGACTTTTCCTCCAGGAATCTGTCCAATCCCCTTTTGAAGGCATCCAGGCCAGAGGCCATCACCACATCTTGTGGCAAGGAGTTCCACAGACTAACAATGTGCTGGGTTAAAAAAATATGTTCTTTTATCTGTGCTCACCCTCCAACCCTCACATTGGTGAGTTCACATCCCTGGAAATACAAGCTGGTAGCTGCTCAGCTCTGTGCCTCTCTCGCTTTTAGTAGTTTATGGATATACTTGCAGTAAGCCCTGTTATCTTGAGACTCAGCCTAATGGTAGGCCTCATGGCTCAAATTACACCCAGCTGTATTTTCCAGTCCCTCCCAGCCAACTTGATGAAGCATCCTGTAGAAGCAGAATGTTTGCACGCAGCATTATAGCATTGCACATGATCCTAGTAAAAGCACAGCTGCCTTCCATGAAAGAAAATTGATGCACCATTGCTGAAGACTGACCATCTTCTGCTCCGTGGAAAATGTGGGCCTTTCGTACGTTTTGGGAAAGGGGATAACAGAGTGCGTAGTAGTTGGGGAGGCGCAAGGGGGAACCTGAGGAGATTATTCATGTCACATCCTCACCGACTTATTTGGTAGGTAGCTTTCAACAAAAGGGGGATATGCCGTTACATTCATTTTGCTTCTTGATAAACCAGCAAATCTCCCATTGTTCTGTGTTGTTCAATTATAAAAGCCACGTGTACAAAGACTACGACGTACTTCAAGATAACCGCTGCGGTAAAGATAGACCGAAAAAAAACATACAGGGCTTTGTAGATTGGAATCGTGGTATTAAAGCTTCACCCACACCTCACCGCCATTGTTTTGTAACATTTTGATAAACACTGTTCCGTGAATGAAAGAGTTTTCTTTTGGGAAATGTCTGTGAAATGTCTTTTTGAATCTGAGGTATGGTAAATATTTTTTTTCCATCCAGGTATGGAGGAAAGGGAAGGATTAAGAGTTCGGGCCCATAAAAAGAAAGAATTCAACGACTACTGGACAGTTTTGAGAGATACATTATTTTTTTAAAAAGACAGTTGCTTTATAGGGTGCCCTGGTATCCCCTATTAAGGAGGTAGTTTGATACAGTGAGGGTAGTCTTTCGTAGTGGGATTACAAATTCCATCATTCCTCACCACTAGTTATACTGGTCAGAATTAGGATCGCCAGACATCAAATTCTACCCCGGTTTTGGGGCCTGTTCTCTGGGTCTCAGATGTTAGACATGTTGATGTCTCAGGAATAGGATGCTGGCAGCAGATAGGCTAGCACTTTTCAAATACATTTTATAACATAAAATCTGTCTAACACAAAAAAATTCCGGAGATAGGGGAAATTTGCTTGACAGAATTGCCTATGGGGCGAATCCATACAACATAAAAATGGTTGTGATTTATTTATTTATTTATTTATTTTATTAGATTTTTATACCGCCCATCTGGCAGCAAGGTCACTCTGCTCAGTTTACAACAATTAATACATTCACAATCCACACAATAAAAACCATAAACAGTAACACAATAAAACAAAAATAAAATAAAATAATATTAAAATGACATAACACAATAAAACAATATATTATTATTGGCAGGCTAATCAGTTAAAATCAAGATTTAATCAAGATTTAATGGGTGAACACTGAGTTGGAATTATATTTTGGGGAATGCCTGCTTAAATAACCAAGCTTTTAATAGTTTTTTAAAGGCAGCCAAAGAGGAGGCCAGGCAGATGTCTGGTGGAAGGTTATTCCACAGGCGAGGGGCAACAGCAGAAAAGGCCCTATTTCTTACTTATTTTATTTTATTTATATACCACAACCATCTAGCAAAAAAGCTACTATGGGTACAGTTTAAAAATTACATTGAATATATCAAGCCAAAAATAACGATTTAACATATTAACAAATCACCAAATAATATCACAATGCTAATAGGTTTGTTACTTCTTGCCATCTTTTCCGAGAAATCTCATCGTAGTCTCCCTTTAAAAAGCCAGAGAGTCTGTCGATTTCAATGCATTCTCTTATCTTTTCGTGGAAATTTCTCTCTGTTGGCACATCTGGTTGTTTCCAGGATTTCGCATACAATATCCTTGCAGCAACAATTACATGGTGAAGTACATATCTCTGGTCATAAGAAATATTAATATCTACTATATTTAATAGAAAAAATTCTGGTCTAAGCAATTGAGCAAGTTTTAGATCGTCCCTCAGCCTCCAAGCCAAGCGATGCTGAGAGATAGAGATGGCATGACTCTGGCTCCAGTGGAGAGAGACACAAACCCCAAAACTTATCCTGTGGTACCAGTCCCGTATTCAGAAGATCCAAATATAAGGTTTACGGTCTTCTACAAAGATAATAAAGTAGCTTTCCAGGCTTCTAACGGTCTCTTCCTGGGCCGAATATGTAAAGATTTATTTAGACATCTGGGAGAATCTGCCACTGGGGTAAAAACTGGTGGGAGGAACATCAACAACTTTTGGTATGCAGGTGATACATCACTGTTGGCAGAAAGTAAGGAGAATGTTAGAATGGTTGGTCCTAATAGTCAAAGAGGAAAGCGAAAAAACTTGGCTTGTACCCCAAACCCAAGAAAGCAAAAATAATGACAATGCCAGAGAGCATGCAAGTCAGTGTTGGTATCAACTAATGAGGCCGTTAAAGCAGTGTGTGTGTGTGTTGTGTCGTGACCGGCTCTTCGTGACTCCATGTCCATGGAGTTTTCTTGGCAGGAATACTGGAGTGGTTTGCCAGTTCCTACTCCAGGCACCTACAGCACCCGGTATTCCATGGAGGTCTCCCATCCAAGTACTGACCAGGGCCAACCCTGCTTAGCTTCTGAAACCAGGCAAGATCGGATGTGCTTAGGGTAAAGGAGTTCAATTTCCTTGGCTCTAGAAATAAGCAAAATGGTGACCGCAGCCGAGAAATTAGAAGACGTATAGCGCTTGGAAGAACAGCAATGACGAGGAGGATGAATAACATCTGGAAGAATAAAGACATCTGCCTCCCAATCAAATGCAGACTGGTTGTTTCAATCCTATTTCCAATAGGCTCATATGGTTGTGAAACTTGGACTTTAAGGAAGAAAGATAGGAAAAAGATAAATGTATTCAAATTGTGGTGCTTGGTGACTACTACGCAGCCCACGGACAGCAAGGATGACTAACAAGGAAGTCCTAGACCAGGCATGTCCAAACTTCGGCCCTCCAGATGTTTTGGACAGATATCATCGATCTAGTGCTATGCCACTTGGAAAATACATTTTAAAAATAATAAAAATAACAAGAAATAATGAAAGCATGATTTATACCAGCAGCAAACCATCATCAAAACAAGGACCAGATACCACAAAGGAGAAGAGCACTGCTTTCGAGCATGACAAAGGATCTGGAAAAAAATGGACCAGGTGCACCAATTGTCTTATAAATGCAAAAGTTCCCTGGACTGATCTACAACACAGCTTACAACCGGAATAAAAGGTGCCTCAAGGGGATGTACACACTGATAAAACAACCACATGATTCAGCCGCTATCTCACCTGGGGGAAGATCTGGATATTGTGAAAGTCCGGCTTTTCTTCTTTCTTGGTCACATGACTGAAGATTGTGGGATCTCTGTTCCCACGTACAAGGATATTTTTTTAATTACAAGGATTTTTTAAGAAAGTGCAGACCAGACCCAGGGCCAGCAGGTTGTGCTTGGAAAAATAAAATAAAATAAAATAAAAAACAGCGCTGATCAGCACTGGGGGGAGGGGAAATTAAAAAAAATATTTTTAAAAGCACTGACGAGCCCCAGGACGAGCTGGTCAACGCTAGAATTTAAAAAAAAAAAACAGCGCTGATGCCAGCCGGTAGGTCTTGGAAAACTCACTAAAGGGGGCATAACCGGGTTTTTTTTAAAGCCCGGTGCCCGAGGGGACAAGATTTTTGGAAGCGCTTTATCTTGAAATTTAATCAGCATTTTAAAGGACGTGTGATAGAGCCCTTAAAACTTCAAAAACTCTGATCCAGCTCCTGATTCGTTTCCACAGGCTACCTGCACTTAACCTTGTCGTCCATCACCTAGAATCATAGAATCATAGAATCCTGGAGTTGGAAGAGACCTCAAGGGCCATCCAGTCCAACCCCCTGCCATGCAGGACCCCCCCCCATCACAATATTTCTGAGAGATGGCCATCCAGCTTTCTCTTTTACACTCTTTCTTTCATTGTCTCTATGCCAGCTGAATTGATAGGCTAAGAACAGCGGGCAGGTAGGGGCATTTACTTTTCTTCCTCACCACCACCACTGTTAGAATCATAAATAAATCTAGAGTTGGAAAGGATCCTAAATCCAGTTTTACTTCCTCTTGATGCTGCAAATCTACAGCCAGAACTTCCCAGGGAGATGGCCACCCTACCCCTTCAACCCCCCAGTGAAAGGCATATCATGCCCTTTGTTTGGGCGCTTTTACACGACTAGAGATGGGCACGACTCATCAAAATTTTCGTTTTCGTTTTCGTTTTTTCGTTTAGTTTCACAACGAAAACAAAAACGAAATTTTTTTCAGAAGCAAAACGACAACGGAGACGAAATGAAAAATTTTGCTGTGTTTTTCGTTTTCGTTACGGCAGACACATTGCATTGAAAGGAATGCTAACAAAACGGAAATTTTTCATTTTCGTTTTTGTTTTTTTGTTTCATTTCGTACGAAAACGAAAACGAAAAAATGTGCAAAAAACCCCCCCAAAAATGAAAAAGAACCGAAACGGACCCCCTAAATGAAAAACGAAAAACGAAAAATTATTTTTTTGAGTCATGCCCATCTCTATACACGACCTCTAAAATCCGCTGGCAACATAACTTGGACCAGAGATCATGGGGGTTTGTTCTGCTTCCTGTGTTCCCACCCTTCCGCACTCCATTGCTCCTGTCTGCAGCGAGGGGAGGGAGAAAAAAGGAAGAAAAGAATGCAGGCTGACCTCCGCTCACCTCCGTCTGCTGTTAGAGCAGCCCCATAGGGATTCCTGTTTGTTAAAGGGGTGGCGGGGACAAAAAAATCAAACAGAAGGCGAGGAGAGCCCAGCATCCACAGCTTTATAATCCGCATCAGATTTTTTTTTAACCTCCGGAGCCCAGGTATTTGTAAAATATGCTGGGGCGCGCTTAGGTGGTCGTGGTCGTACTTAATTTTTTTTAAAGTCAGCAGCTGTTGGGAAAACAATTTTAAGCTCCGCATCTGGGAGCCCTTTGCCTCGGATTTTAGGGGTCATGTAAAAGCAGTCTTTCTCTCCAAAATAAGATACCATTGGTGAGCACTCTTTGTGTTGGCTAGCCCACCTTTTATCAGCTTGTCTACAGTAATATCATAGGGAACCTTGTCACAATCTCTATTGAAATCAAGATACACTAGATCTAAAGCATTCCCCTGATCTACCAAGGTTCTGCTTTTCTATCAACAAGAGGCAGGTTTACAGCACGAGATTGTTTGTTCTAATGTTGAGGAAATGGAGAAAGCTGAAGGTTGACGTTGCCAGCGGCCTTTACTAAAATTTGGGCCCTTGAATAAGCTGTCCTGTGGATTTACCCCAATGTTTCTTCACCAAGCTGGCCTTCAATGCTGCCAGGGTTTATTCTTGGTTTTTTTTATTCTCATTTGTCACATTTTCTTCCTAAGTATCACCAGGGCTAAATTTACAACATGCGAATGCTACTTTTGAATACCTGAACTTCCTTCAATTTTTTTTTTGGGGGGGTGTGTGACAAAAAGTATTAATACATTCCGCTCCAGTGAAAACTTCTAACTGCTTGGGAAAAAAATTAATGCAACCTTAACATAATGCAAATCTGGTTTTCTGTTTATATGGGAACGGAAATTAAAAATTGCTACATTCCAAAGATAGGTGAAGTATAGATATATGGAAATCAGTTGATTTCCAAAGGAAAGTATAAAGTTATTCATGAATCTTAATATTTGTGTGAGCAAAGAGTTTTTTTTAATTAGGATTAAAAATATTATCTGCTAAAATGTGCCCAAGCATATAGTTCTGATGAAGCCCTATAGCTACACCTATAACGTTAAAATAAAACCTGTTTCTTCTCTCCTTTTTTTCCTGCCCCAAGAAAGAAGGAGGTCTGTGTGATAACTAATTTAGATAATACTAATTATATTGGCTGGGACTTGCAGACGGATAGCTAGTTTAAAAAGTTGATTAGGAACAGGTTTTGTTATTATTATTTTTTTAAAAACCCTGTTCCTTAAGAACCCCCTGTTTTCCTCAGCCAGTGGCCATAACTGCCTAAAGAAATGTCAAAATTTGCTATAATCCCCGTGGAAGAGGAACATCACAGAAAACAGATAATCAATCATTGTTGTCGTGGTAATTAATATTTTTTCCTCCGCTCTTCAAGCCTTCAAATGGCTCCCTGTTGTTTTTAAAATGTGCATTTCAAGCTCCTAGTCCTTAAAAGGTTCCCCCTGCACACGCGTGCTAGTCGTGTCCGACTCTAGGGGAGGTACACATCTCCGTATTCAAGCCAAAGAGCCAGTGTTGTGCAAGTCCATGGCCACGTAGCCGGCATGGCTGCAAGGAAACACTGTTTTACCTTCCCGCTTTTTATGGCGGTACCTATTTATCTACTTGCATTTACATGCTTTCGAACTGCTAGGTTGGCAGGAGCTGGGGTTAACAGCGGGAGCTCGCTCCGCTGTGCGGCACCCGGGATTTGAACTGCTGAGCTACCAACTTTGCAGCCAACAGTTTTTGGAAGCCTTAGTCCACTGAGCCACCATGCCCCTGGTAGTCCTTACATTTAATAATACATTTATTTTCTACCCCAAGAACACTTCTAACAGGGCAGTCACTGAATACAAACAAACACATAACGTGAGTATAGTTGATATCCAGGTGGCTCTATCTTTTGCTGCTCTGAATTCCAGGTATCCAGAGAGATGCTGGAGCGCCTCCCCCTCCATCCCTATGGCTGCTTCCTCTTTGGGTTTTCTCTCCTGGAGCTTAGAAACATACAAACAAACAAAAATCAATCAGTATGTAGACACCAGCAAGTCGGTAGTTACTGTTATAAATACTACTCTCCCCTACTTTCTATTTATTCAAAGCACGTTGCTTAAATTCCACAGCTAGGAGCTGTTGTCCTGTGGAACTGGTGGTCTCGAGGGTCGACTATTGCAATGCCCTCTACGTGGGGTTGCCCTTGTCCCTGGTCCGGAGGTTCTAGCGGGTGCAAAATGCGGCGGCCAGGCTGGTGGTGGGTGCCCGTAGATACGAGCACATCACCCCAGTCCTGGCTCGCCTGCATTGGCTCCCCGTTGTCCTCCGGATCAGGTTCAAGGTCTTGGTTTTGATTTTCAAGGCCCTCCACGGCTTGGGACCAGAGTACTTGGCGGAGCGTATCTCCCAAAGGACAACTGGGTCCAGACCCACTAGGCTGGCGCAGGCGTGCTCACTGAGGTTGCCCACTCCCAGAGAGGCACGTAAATCGCGTATCCGAGATCGCGCCTTCTCTGTGGTGGGCCCCGCTCTCTGGAACCATCTCCCCAGTGAGCTGCGCCTGTTGGAGTCCCTGGCTGCCTTTAAGAAGGCATTGAAGACCTACCTCTTCAGAGAGGCTTTTGGCGACTCCCTCTGTTAGTCTGGGGTTTTTTTGTCGTCCCCCCCGGGTTTTGCCGCCATCTTGATTCCTTGCCTCCTCTTTTTTGTTCGTTGTCTATATTTGTTTTTATTGCTGTAAGCCGCCCAGAGTTCTCTTTGGGGAAGATGGGCAGGATATAAGTGCAATAAATAAATAAATAAATAATAAATAAGGTTACTCTTTCTTTTCTTTTCTTTTTTTAGTTGAGAGCTCCTGGGACCCCACCCCCACCCCCAACCAGCACGGCCAGGGGAGTTGTACCCTTTTAAAAGTAACCTTTCGGAACTCTTCGGCAAGCGCCCACTCAGAGGGAGCACATGGAGAAGGTGAGGTGGGGAAGCCAAGGCCGTGCCATATCACTGAAAGCAAAGGAGACCTAGAAAGAACAAGGCCAAGTGATGGCAACCCAAGTGATTCAGAGACAATTTTAAGGGAGAGTTTTTAAATACTTCAGAAGAGCTGATCTGTTTTTTTCCACAGTGGGGAAAAACCAGTCCCTTCTCTTAACCTTTGTGTGTGTGTGTTATGTCGTTACAGTCGTGACCGACTCTTTGTGACTCCATGTCCATGGCGTTTTCTTGGCAGGAATACCGGAGTGGTTTGCCAGTTCCTACTCCAGGCGCCTACAGCGCCTGGTATTCCCTGCTGGTCTCCCATCCAAGTACTAAACAGGGCCGACCCTGCTTAGCTTCCGAAATCAGGCGAGCTTTCTATGCGGTAAATTCTTCTTCTGTCCATTCTGTTGTGCCCAACTCCTGCTCTCTTTGTGGATCAACACACTCCATGCTTTTCTACCTCTTACAGCTTCTGTTGCTGCCATCTGATTCATTCCAGTGTGCATTCCGATGGCATCAAGCCAGCGAGTCCTTGAATGGCCCCTTCTTCCTTTACCACTGACCCATCCTGGCATGACTGGGATTATCAAAATATTATAATGCCATTGTACAAAACAACAGTAAGGCCGCACCTCGAGTATTGTGTACAATTCTGGTCACCATATCTCAAAAAAGACATAGTGAAACTGGAAAAGGTGCAGAAGAGAGCGACTAAAATGATTACTGGGTTGGGGCACCTCCCTTATGAGGAAAGGCTAAAACATTTGGGCCTCTTTACTCTGGAAAAAAGGCGCCTGATACGATTGAGATGTACAAAATTATGCAGGGCATGAGTAAAGTGGATAGAGGGACGCTCTTCTCCCTCTCACAAAATACTAGAACTAGGGGACATACACTCAAATTAAGGGCTGGGAGAGTGAGAACCGACAAAAGAACATATCTTTTCACCCAGAGTGTTGTTAGTCTGTGGAACTCTCTGCCACAGACGGTGGTGATGACATCTGGCCTGGATGCCTTCAAAAGGGGATTAGACAGATTCTTGGAGGAAAAGTCCATCACAGGTTACAAACCATGATGGAGATGTGTAATCTCCAGGATTAAACATGGGGTTTGATCCAGCATGGCTCTTCTTATGTTCTTACGACTGTATTTCGGAGTGAGTCAGCTCACATAACATGACCAAAGGATGACCGTTTTTGTTTGGTGGATCTTGGCTTCCAGAGATATGTTTGGTTTGAGTCTGTCTAGGACTTCTTTATTGGTAATCCTGGCTGCCCATGATGTGTGGTTATGGTCTTCACCACCACAGTCCAAATGCGTTTACTATCTTTTTCTTGTCTTTCTTCATTAAAGCCCATGTTCCACAACCATATGAAGCTATTGGAAACATGATCAAATCAACTAGCCTGCATTTCAAATAAACTAGCCTGCATTCCTCCAGATGCTATTCGTACTGATCATTGCTGTTCTTCCAAGCGCTTATACATCTTCTGATCTCTGGGCTGCAGTCACCATTTTGATTAATTTTAGAGCCAAGGAAGTTTAACTCCTTTATGTGGTACATTAAATATACATAAAAATACGAGCAAAAACACCACCACAAACCTCCCTGGGAACGCTCTCAAGGTGACTGAATAGCACTTAGATATGATACGCTGTTGCCAGCTTGGGCTAAAACGATTAAGTAACATGAGGGAAATGGCAGGTGTCTTCTGTCCCTTGAGGAAAAGATGTCCCGGGCAGGAAATGGGTTGCGGCTTCAGATAATATTGGCGACAAATAAGCACTGGAAAACTTTTGCTTCCAGCATTCACGTTCCGGGGAAAGGAATGCAAATCCGTTTATGCATCTCTTTTTTTCATCTCGGGGAAAGTTGGAGCAGCGGAAAAGGAGAAAAGAGGTTGGTTTTTTTTATTGCATGCATCCCTTGAGGAAAAGGGATGCTAAGGTGAACCTTAGCAGAAAAAGAGAGAGAAGATTCTCAGGATTATAACATCTTCAACATCTTCGTTAAAACAACGAATGGCGAGGCTCATTTCCAGAACCAGGCATTAAGGAACAGTTGACTCCCTGTTCCTCTGGGTTGAGGTACTTCTCTGACCTCTTTTCGTGTAGCAAAAACAGACTGGGGAGGATTGAGATGTGAAGCCAATCAATTATCCTAAACTTCAAAGGTCATAGAAGCCCATTTGGTATTCTAGAAGCAGTGGGTGTTTATTTATTTATTTATTCATTCATTCACTAAAGGAAGCCACGTGACCCTCCTGGCAACCCGAGTCTGGAGAACCTAATGTGTTGGACTCTATCTCCCAACAGGGTTGTGTGGGTGGTTTGAGGATAACTGTGGTGCTAAAGCACGACCTCCATGTTGGGTAGTGCCCCCTGCCATTCAAAATGTCTGCCACCTCCCCCTGCCATGTAATGCCCACTTTCAAAAACTGCTACCTAGGGCCAAGATTTAAGTGGGAAAGAACTGCATTTTGCATTTTTAATAAGTAGTCCAGTGATTTGTCTATTTTCCACAGGCGTGTTTTGACATCTGTACGATGAATGAAACATAGCATCCCTTCCATTTATTTATTTATGTATTGGATTTCTATACCACCCATCTGACAGCGAGGTCACCATGGGCTGCTGAAGATCTTTTAAAATGTTCTGTTTGCCTCTGCTATTACTAATCTGAGCTCAGAAGTTCTTAAAAGGTGGATGATGCGGCGGCCAGGAAAGCCAATGAGATTCTTGGTTGCATCAACAGATCCATGGTGTCTAGATCAAGGGAAGTGATAGTACCATTCTATTCTGCTCTGGTCAGACCCCACCTGGAGTACTGTGTCTAGTTCTGTGCACCTCAATTTAAAAAGGATGTTGACAACCTCGAGCGGGTCCAGAGGAAGGTGACCAGGATGGTTGAGGGTCTGGAGGAAATGTCTTATGAGCAACGGCTTAGGGAACTGGGAATGTTTAGCCTTTCAAAAAGAAGGCTGAGGGGGGATATGATAGCTATGTTTAAATATTTGAAAGGATGTCATATTGAAGAGGGAACAGGTTTGTTTTCCATGGCTTCAGAGACTAGGACTCGGGGCAATGGTTTCAAACTACAGGAAGAGATTCCATTTGAACATTAGGAAGAACTTCATGACAGTTAGAGTTGTTCGGCAGTGGAATAAGCTGCCCCAAACAAAGGGGGGTGGAGTCTCCTTCCTTGGAGGTTTTTAAGCAGAGGCTGGATGGCCATCTGTCGGAAACATTGTGATGGGGTACCTGCATGGCAGGGGGTTGGACTAGATGGCCCTTGAGGTCTCTTCCAACTCTATGATTCTATGATTCTATGATTCTATGATTCTATGACAAGATGAGTTTAGCAAATGTTTACACTTTCTTCATTGCAATTCTTGGGCTTATTTTGGTCTAACGTTACTGCAGGACATAATAATAGACTCAAGCTGCAGGAATCCAGATTTTGGCTGAATATTAGGAAAAAATTCTTAACTGTTAGAGCAGTACAATTAAAACAGCTCTACTGGCTGCCAATCAGCTATCAAAAACAGGTACTCTGGCTGCCAATCAGCTGGCTGCCAATCAGCTATCCGACAGGTACTCTGGTCCCAAGCCGTGGAGGGCTTTGAAAGTCAAAACCAGGACCTTGAACCTTATCCGGAAGACAATGGGAAGCCAATAAATACAACCGAGGGACCCATGACCTTGGGAGGTGGTGAGTGCTCCAATGCTGGAGGCATTCAAGAGGAAAATTGGACAGCCATCTGTCAGCTATCCAACGATTTGGATTCCTGCCTTGAACACGTGTTTGGACTCAATAGCTTTAGAGGCCCCTTCCAGCCCCACAATTCCATGATTCTATGATTGTGGGATCATCCAGATGGGACATTTATTCTCAGAAATATACCTGACTTGTTGCTTGGTTTGCTTCTCTTAGTGTTCGCATACATACGATTGGCTGCAGTACATCCAACAACAAACTTTGACGAAAACAGAGACTTCATATTTTATTTTGGAACTCGTTTTCTGCTGGGATGGAGCTGAGTCTATAGTGCTTCCTCTTTAAGAAGACTGCAGCCATTAGGGTCCAAAATTTAAACAAGGTACAAAAGCAATCCATTGATCAAAGGTTTCAGAGACTTCAGGGCATTCATTTGAGGGGAGCAGTTTTTGGAGAGAGAGAAAAAAAAGCGCCTGGGAAGTGGCCAGATGGCCAGATAGGAGGGGTATAAGTTAAATAAATAAATAAATAAATAAATAAATAAATAAATAAATAAATAAATAGGTTCATTTCCAGGAGCAGGCTGACTGGCCGAAAACAGCTCCTTAGGCCCAATGAGCATCTAAACCCAAAACAGAAACTAGAGAAGCACAAAGCCTTACATGACTTTGGTCTAAACTACGTTAAAGACCCCACCTTTCTGTAGTAACTAGACATGGGTGTTTTGTTTTGGAAGGGTCCGGTTCCGAAACGAAACATGCCAGCAGTTGCCATGATAACCGATAACTCACCTGGATGACTGAGAATCTTCACAGACATAACGCCAGCACAGCTGCTGTTCGGAACCGGGACCCGCCCTCTGGAACAAAATCAACCAATGACTTACTTTCTTTTGGGTTTTGCAGGGCAGAACTCCAATGAGGAAGCAGCCTCTGATGCGTCATCTTTCCTTCTCCCTGGCGCTAGCCAATTGGACACCTTACACAGCTCCTGATTGGCCAGTGCCAGGGAGAAGGTCCCGGTTCCGAACGGCAGCTATGCTGCCGTGCTTCATTTCAGAACCAGACCCCTTCCAAAACAAAACACCTGTCTCTAGTAGGAACCCATCTAGTTTTTTAAATTATCAAAGGAGGGCATTCTCTTGCTCCTGCTACCCTCACAGACACATTTTGGTGAGCACACAAGAAACAGGCTTCTCTATTCCTGCTCCCAAGCTGTGGAACTCTCTCCCACTGGGGACCAGGCTGCCCTCCTCTTTGCTGTTGTTCCACATAGGCAGGCAAAGACTTTTCTCTTCAGGCAGGTTCTCCCTCTGTAACTGGCTGCCTAAGAGGGACGCGGTTGGTTCCACTCCTCTGCTTTCCAAATTTTTTATTCTTTGTTTCAGTATTGTATAGGGGCCTCTGGGAGAGAAAGGCAGAGTATAAATATTTTTAAATAAATAAGCTTTGATCTGTTTTTAATGAAGTTTGAAAATGACTTAACACAATTTTCTGAGAGGAAGTTCTCAGAAAAATGACACACACACACACCCTCCAGTTCCAATCTGGATAACCTAGTTAAGTCACACAGAGATGCTTAATTAACCAGGACTAACTAAGATTACAGGGACAGGACTTTTGCTCATTGAGGAAGATGTATATAACACAAGAAGAACAAATACAGAAGAGTTCTGTAACTTTAGTATGGGGGACAATGAGGAATTTGAAATGGTGAAAAGTTGTTCTCTACCTGAGTCTGTGAAGATTCTCAGTCATCCAGGTTCGTTTAACTGGGAGTTGAGTCATGGCTACTGGACTTCTTTTTTTTTTTTTTTGAGAGAGAGATAGAAACGTTTCGCTGTTCATCCAAACAGCTTCATCGGTCTGAATACAGCTAGTGCAAGAGACCTTCTTATAGTCAGCTTGACCTCTTGTCTCCTGGTCTGATTGGCTCATAAGATGAACAAAGCCTGAATAGGCTCGTTAGGGAGACATTAGCGTCCATGGCCTTAAGGTAAACAATGGCCTAAGGTGCTGAAACCCATCAAGAATGGGTCGTTAGCTGTGACCTGGTGGTGAAGGCTCCTTGATTTGCCTGGGTAGTTTGGAAAGTACAGCCTATTCAGGCTTTGTTCATCTTATGAGCCAATCAGACCAGGGGACAAGAGGTCAAGCTGACTATAAGAAGGTCTCTTGCACTAGCTGTATTCAGACTGATGAAGCTGTTTGGATGAACAGCGAAACGTTTCTATCTCTCTCAAAAAAAAAAGAAGTCCAGTAGCCATGACTCAACTCCCAGTTCTCTAACTGAGCTTAATCATTTGCAAATGGCAACCAAGGAATTAAAAAAGAGGCCAAGACCTGAAAGGAATTAGAAAAGACTATTAAATATAAGGATGTGTTGGTGGAGATACTGACCATCGACCGAAATGAAAGGTGGACAGTGAAGCAAGATGACAGGGGAGAAAATATACTCATTTAAAAGGAGAGTTTTACAGATGCCTTGGACCACTAGAAAACACATAAGAGTATGATTTTAGAACAAATCAGGTTTAAACTGGATCATGTTTTAGGTTTATTAGGATAAGACTAGGCTCGTTGGAAAATTTATTGTGTACAGTGGACCCTTGTATAACAAACAGTTTGTATAACATAAAATCTGTACAACATAAAAAATTCCAGAGATAGGGGGAAATTTGCTTAACATAATCGCCTATGGGGAGAATGGGATTACTGTACTATGTTTTCAATGCATTCCTATGGGAAATTTGTATAAAGGAAAATTTGCTTAACATAATTTCATTTGGAACGAATTAATTCCTTTATACAAGGTACCACTGTAAATTTATCCTGGCAGAAAGTGATGACATCATCATCCGACACCAGGACCTTTTAATTTAAATTATCTTCCTGTCACCCCATTTCAGATCCCAAAGACTTTATTCTGCCATCTGAAGCCTTTCGGAGCTTTGAGATGGGACAGGGGAAACTTGAAGAGTCAAACATCACCTCCGGATCACCACTGGTGAGATTAGGTCCGCTGCTGGTTATCTGGTGCTGAATTTCGGCTCTCATAAGCTCCCCTTTGCCCTCCGATCCCAAGGAGCCCAAAGGCTTTGCTAAAACAAAAACCTAAGAATCTGTACCAGGGCAGAGGTGGGAGATAGGATGAAGTAAGTAGGGTAGTATGGATTGCCAGCACCGGGGACAAGCCAAGTATGATACCCCCTCACCTGACACACGCACACACGCAACTCTAAAAAAAATGGTTCCATGTCACAAGTTGAGTGTGAGTCATTGGAGAAATACAGTAGGACCCCCATATCCACTGATTCATTATCCATTGATTCAGTTATCCACGGTTGGCAGGGGGAAAAGTAAATAAACAATTCAGCAGCTGCAAGCAAGCTACTGTCACAAACAGCAGCTGTAAAGCAAGCTACTATCATAAAACAGCATCCGTAAAGCAAGCCACTGTAAAAAAAAAAGCAGCCGTAAAGCAAGCTACAGTCACAAAACAGCAGCCGTAAAGCAAGCTACCATCACAAAATAGAAGTTTGGGGATTTTTGGTGTTCTCTCTTATCCACAGTTTTCAATATCCACGGGAAGGCCTGGAGTTTTAAATTGGATTCATCAGTGAGTCTTGCGACTTGAGTTCTGGGATGCATTTTGTCCCTCATTATATTGTAACCCACCTTGGGCCCTTTTCCAAGGAGAAAGGTGGGGTAAAATGATTCAAAATAAAATAAATAAATTTATCCCTGGCGCTCCCTAAGAATTTCGTGCCCGGAGCCACTGCCGCTGTGCGCCCCCTACACCACGCCCCTGATAGAAAGCTTTCAATTAAAATTGAAATTCAGTATTACCAGTGCTGGAGGATGATGTCATTAGGCTTCGCCGGCATGGATCTATGGCAATAGGGGCTGTATCTGATAGGCTAATAGCAGTAAGTAAGCAAGACATTGTAATGTGAGATAGACTGGCTTTATAAAAGAACCCATGGTCTTTTAAGTCTGCAAGACCCATTAACGCTAGGATCTTTTGGAGGTCCTTCATTCACAGGGTCAGCGTAAATTGAAAACGATTTAGCTTTGTTTAACACACTCACTTTAATTAGAAACCGATGGGCGTATGTTTCTTGCCTCTTTGTTCCAGAAGTGAGCAGTGATAAGCTCCAACAGATGATGGTGTAAGTGATTCTTCCAAAGCTCAGCTTAGGTAGCCAAGTCCATAAGTGTGCCCTTTTGCCCCATAGAATTTAATGGATCTTTTTCATTTATCTTTTTTTTTCCAAAGAGGAGGCCTGGAAAAAAATAGCTGACCCTTTTAGAGGAATGTTAAAATATTCTAGCTCCATGCCAGGGCAGCATGTGCAGTGTAAATATTTTAATCCCTAATTAATCACTTTGGTTAGATTGGAAAAAACAGAAGTCTAATGAAATAATTTGAAATTTCCTTCCTGAATAATTGCATTGTCCAAGGGCTTCTGGGAAGTCAAACTGCCTGACCTTTCTCTTCTTGGGCGGATGTGTCGCAGAGACATGGAACATGCATCTTGCAGGGCTCTATGGCTGCAGTGTGTCAGGAGCCATGATGCAAAAGGGGGCCAACCGGCGATACATGCAAGGAAGAATTAAAAAGTTATGAAGCTGGAATGGGTCTTTGAGGCCATTGAGTCCAATTGCCTGCTTAAGGCAGGAATACAAATCAAAATATCTGTGAAGATTCATAAGAACATAAGAACATAAGAAGAGCCATGCTGCATCCTGTATCTCACAGTGGCCCGCACCAGATGCGTTCAATTTGGCTTCATTGTCTATATGATGACCCTTTTGGATCTGGAGGGGGCTATCATATCACTTAGCTGCCTAGATGCCCTAAGCACATCCGATCTCGCCTGATCTCGGAAGCTAAGCAGGTTAGTACTTGGATGGGAGACCACCAGGGAATACCAAGTGCTGTAGGTGCCTACAGTAGGAACTGGCAAGCCACTCCAGTATTCCTGCCAAGAAAACGCCATGGACATGGGGTCACGGAGAGTCGGTCACAACTGTAATGATGCAACACACACACACACGCGCGCGCGCACACACACACACACACACACACACGCGTGCACACACACACACACACACACACACACACACACACACACACACACACACACACACACACACACACACATCATACCACTTTGTATTTTTCTCTTCTCTAGGTTAGATATGGTCAACTGCTCCAACCATTCCTTATGGGATTGCTGGACTTTTTACCACCTTTATCAGCTGCTTCTCAAAAATGTTATTTATTTGCACTACAACTCCCAGACTCCTTCAGCCCCATTCTGGACAGATGCCAGCTGGCTGGCATCCTTCTAAAACGGTGCTACCCAGGTTGTAAACGATCTGACCAAGGAGAAAAGATGAGCACCAACCAGTATGGCGGTTACTTCACGTTCGTTTTGTCTCTGTTAATGTTGGGCTTAGGAGCGGTACAAAAACGTTATTTCACGTCCAACTACTGAAATTTGTCTCGACCACGCCCCCAGAATGGGTGCTAAGCATGACAATACTGTACCTGGTGCTGGGGTAGGGTTTTCCCTTGTCACTCTTTGTTCCTGCGTTCTGTTCCGAGACAAGACACCGTGCAGTAATGACAGTCACACAACAAAATATTCGTTTCTCTCAGATAACTGTGTCTGGCTTTTTATTTAAATTTTGACTGTTCAGAAGCGAAATATCGAATTTTTAAGCCCACCCCCCAAAAGGAAAAAGGAAGCTAGACAAATTCAGTGTTTGTCATGGTACAAGACCGTGAGGTAACTCTTGTCACGAGACAAGTTATCACAACCATGGGAATATTGAAACAGGGACAAAACCACGTGATCGCGACCAGTGCTTTCATGGTATAAAACTAGTCGCGGAACAAAGAAGGAGGTGAAGTAACCACCTATGTCATTGATTGGGACCTCTCAGATGTAATTGTTTGGTAGGGTCAAGCAGCTTCTTAAAGTCTTGGCTGCCTTAGAGGTTCCAACAGGATTGCTGCCTCCCTGCTCCCACCCTTGGCTTGTGTGTGTGTATGTGTGCGCGCGTGCGCATACGTGCGCGCATGGCACACGCTTGTGAATGTGTGTGCTTGTGAGGCAGATCTTGATACGAACTTGGGAGCGGATTGAGTTGCTTAAGGGGAGAAAGCGTTTCCATTATGCTGACAAAAATAGCAAGTCCGTCTCCTGTGGTGAGGGTCACAGTTTTAGAAGGCAGTCTCCCTATACTGTATTATCTGCATGTTAAGTGGTTTTGCTATATTAATTATCGTTATCGTCTTCCCCTCAATACGCCACGTTTAATGAAAATGCCAGAGTAGCTCCTTGAGCTCAAGGAGACAAATGTAATCGACCGTAAGATGTTTAATTTTCAGGAAAATTTTGCATGCCGGCGGATCTTGTGAACTGAGAGCCATACTTTATTTGAACTTTTATTATAGCCTGTTCATTGTTCTCTCTCTCTCTGTCTCTCTCTCTCTGTCTCTCTCTCTCTTTTAATTGATAATTTGCTCTTTTAATACTCAATAGGTTTCTTCTCTCTCTTTATCAGAGGCGTCCTGTAGCTTGTTTTATATCTGAACATCCCCATGTGGGTGATAAGCTATGGATGGGAAAGCAACTGTATAAACAGGTCTGAGGTTTCTGCTGGGACCCATGACTAGGCCACTAACAACAAATCCCTGTCCCTATGTTTTTACTGATCAGTTGCAAAACAGACATTGCTTTTGTACCTGATCTGGGGCACTCCTATGTACATTTCTTTGGGGGACTACAGTACCCAGAATCCTGCAGCCAAGAACGCTTGGAGCTATAGTGTGCTGGTGGACAGCTCAATGAAAGTGTCTACCCACTCTGTGGCAGCGGTGAAGAAGGCCAATTCCATGCTAGAGATTATCAAAAAGGGGACTGAAAATAAAACAGCCAACATTATAATGTCATTGTACAAAATGATAGTAAGGCTGCACCTGGAGTATTGTGTACAATTCTGGTCACCGCATTTCAAGAAAGACATAGTGGAACTGGAAAAGGTGTAGAAGAGAGTGACTAAAATGATTACTGGGCTGGGGCACCTCCCTTATGAGGAAAGGCTAAAACATTTGGGGCTCTTTAGTCTGGAAAAAAGGCACCTTAGGGGGGATATGAATCAGACGTACAAAATAATGCAGGGCATGAGTAAAGTGGCTAGATGGAAGCTCTTCTCCCTCTCACAAAATACCAGAACTAGGGGGCATCCTCTCATATTGAGGGTTGGGAGAGTGAGAACAGACAAAAGAAAATATTTTTTCATCCAGCGTGTTGTTAGTCTGTGGAACTCCCTGCGACAGGATGTGGTGATGGCATCTGACCTGGATGCCTTCAAAAGGGAATTGGACAGATTCCTGGAGGAAAAGTCCATCACAGGTTACAAACCATGATGGAGATTAGAGATGGGCACGACCAGGAAAAATGACGTTTTGAGTTGTCGTGTGTCGGGGCCGGCCCGTTTCGGCTCATTTCCGTTTGTCGCGAAATTTTTCAAAAATTTGTCGTTTCATTTGTCGTCTGTCGTTAGTATTGGTTTAGGGGGGGTAGGGTAGTGGTCTCCTGGAGGCACCTCTCTGGGGTGGGTGCCTCCTCTGGCCCGCTACGAAGGGAAGGCATTTAGCAGGCTCCTGGAGGGAAAAGGAAGGGTACATGACCGTGTAGCCATTGCGTACCAAGTGGCACTGGCAGAGGCACCTCTCTTTTGGGTGCCTCTAGCTCACTAAGAAGGACAGCATACTGGCGTACAGAGTTTTTTGGAACTTTGGACTGGTGAGCGAGGTGAGAGAAGAATGCCTCTGCTGGGCGCCCTCTGACTCACATAGGGCCTTTTTACACGACCCCTAAGATCCGCTGGCCACTTAAATTCGGACCAGATATTTTAGGGGTTCCTAGCTCTTCCTCTGTACCCACCCCCTCCGCACTTCCTGGTTGCTGGCTGCCTGAGGGAAGGAGAAAAAAGAAAGAAAAGAATGCCTTCTTACCTCCGTTTTGTTCCGGACAGCATTCAGATCTCTTAAAGGGGCGGGGCGCAAAAAAGAACAAACGGAAGCCAGAAGAGCCCCGCACTCACTATCCTTACACCGGATCAAATATTTGTCACCTCCAAAAAGCAGGTACAAGAAAACTGCTGTTTGGTCTTGCTAAAGTGGGCGGGGTCGCACTTAATTGTCTGCAAAGTCCGGAGCTGGTGGGTAAACATTTTTAAGGTCCGGACCTTGCAGCCATTTGCGGCGGAGCTTAGGGGTCGTGTATAAACGCCCTAAGAAGGACAGTGTACTTGCGTGTAGTGCAATGCGAGTACAGATCTGGCTTAGGGTTGGGGTTAGGGCAAGGGCTAGGCTTAGGGTTATTACGGGTAAGGTTAGGGTGAGTTAGTGGGCTGCACCTCTGGGTGCCTCTGACCCACTAAGAAGGACAGTGTACTGGCGTATGGGTTAGGGTTAGGGTTAGGGTTAGGGTTATAGTGGGCTTTTTATGCCCGACTGGCACATCCCAGAAGTCTCAGTCAAAACCTGGCCAAGTGGCCATGCGATTGGTGGAATGGCTCCAAAAATTTGCATGGTCCCATCCCATGGCCAGCCCATCATTGCACAGGTGTAAAAAAATAAAAATAAAAATAAAATAAAATAAAATCAATGGGATTGGAGACAGACGTTTATTGCAAGAAAAACCCACTACTGCTACTGTAAAAATTTAGGCAGTTAAAATACCTAATTTTCGCATGTTTCTGTGTGGTGCTTTGGTGGGTTTTTGGACCACGATTTCAAAAAAAATATTGCAGTCGCCATTTTGGATACCCCCGCACCACATGGCATGGCGAGACGACGAGGATGCCCCCCACCAGAGCAGCCCAGGACAGGAGAGGGGGGGAGGCCGGGGACACCCCCCCCCAGAAACCACCCCTCTGGTAGGTGCCCTCACTCAGGCAGGCATATTTTCACCTGCTTTTTTGGCCGGGAATCGGTTTTTTTAAAAACCTTTTTTTTGTGCTGCTTGGCATCGCGCGATTGCCGCGATGCCATGAACGACAACGACAAATCAGACCCAATTTTTCTTTTATCGGTTCGAGTTCGAGTTCTGACGGCTTAATTGTCATTACCGTTTCCGTTGCGTAACGGAAACGAGAATTTCGCCAAGTCGTGCCCATGTCTAATGGAGATGTGTAATGTCCAGGCTTAAAACCAGGGTACTTCAAGGACCAGATGCAGGGGAGTGGTATCAGGAGACAGAGATCTAGTCTCATGTGCTCCCATATGCATCTGGTGGGGACTCTGTGAGATACAGGAAGCTGGACTAGATGGGCCTTTGGTTTGATCCAGCAGGGCTCTTCTTATGTTCTTATATGTTCCTACTGTAGGTGGTTTCTGGGAATGGCAGTCCACAAATCAACTTTTCAGGGTGCAGATATGCTGAGATCCTTGGCTGCTTGGAAGAGCAAAGGGGCGTGGGCACCACAGTAGCACCACCAGAGTAATTCTTGAGTAAATATTGGAGTCCCTGATGTTGGGAAAGATGGAAGGCAAAAGGAGAAGGGGGCAGCAGAAAATGAGATGGTTGGACGGGGTCATCAATGCAACCAACATGGATTTGACCCAACTCCGGGAGGCAGTGGAAGACAGAAGGGCCTGGTATGATCTGATCCAGGGAGTCACGAAGAGTCAGACAAGACTTAACGACTGAACAACAACAGCAACAGCACAATTCTTGGAGAATTCTGGGATTTTGGGAGTCCCCAAAAACGGAGTGGCCTGCCCCTTGAACTCCAAGCCAGTGACCTCAATAACTAACTAGATCCGAGACCCCTCTTCTGACCCAAAGGCACAGAGGGGGAAACTGAGCTAGTACAGAAATATAGGGCCGTGTGTCTGGAATGCCTCCACTGATGGAGCACTCAGCACCACTCAAGGTCCTGGGTTGCCCTACTGCTTTAACAGTTAGGAAGTTTTTCCTGATAATTCAACTGAAATCTGCCTTCCATAGATTCCAGGTAAACGCCCTCTGGACCCATGACCCGTATGTAAAATATTCTCCATCTGACCTTTTTTGCCCCATCAACCACTTTTGCCAAGAAGCTGGCTCCCATCATGATGGACACAAAACACTTATTATTCCCCCACCCACCCACCCCAAGGAGAACTTGATATATATCTGTGGGCATTCTGTTCCCATAAATAGATATCGTTCTCCACCCTGCTGCCCCAAAATGGTTCCCTGTCTGATGCCTTCATGGGCTATCAGCTTTGTGAATTGTGTGGACTCTCCCACATGCCCCACAACTCTCCTAAATTCCCACCTGAATCTCTGAGTGAGGTCCGGGAATCTTGACCGATGGGTATCATTCGGGCCGCCCAGGAGGAGTGATCAAACCAAAGGGGTGCGGTGAATCCCTTCGAAATAGTCTTAGCACCCCATGTGAGTTGGTTTGCAGTCAAATTAAGGAGGATTAAAGCCGCTCGGGGC
Source organism: Phrynocephalus guinanensis (assembly GCA_037367245.1). Classification (NCBI taxonomy): domain Eukaryota; kingdom Metazoa; phylum Chordata; class Lepidosauria; order Squamata; family Agamidae; genus Phrynocephalus; species Phrynocephalus guinanensis. The sequence continues at coordinate 203,691,254 of CM074732.1, read as the reverse complement.
CTCCTGGATCATGTGGCAAAGGGGCTGCATAGTTTTTAGTCAGTTGCACCAGCCTAAGCCATCACTTTGACCTCCCTGTTAATTTGTGAATTGGGCAATTGTTTCATTGCCTTTGACTGGTGTGTGGTCTCCGAGCGCACTTCAAGGGAAATCAGCTTAACTGGCTAAATGAGAAGACGAAGCGAGGTAAAGGCTTCATTATGAAAGCAGCACCATATCTATGAAAATGTTCTGTACTCTATTTTGACAACGGAATGCAAAACTTTGCAACAGGAAAAAATATATAAGTAATATATAGCTGATGAAGGGCTTTTGAATAGTCTATGTCTCCACAACTTTCCTTCTCAGTGTGGAAAAAGATATTACATGGGCGCAGAGTTTGAGAAGCATCTGGTTTTAGTACAGGAATTTTCAGGATCTTCTCTGTGGCCCTGAAGGCCGTGGGACCGAACTGTGACAGTTCGTGGGATCAAACTGCTGTAACGGTGTGATGTGCAGACGCCGTTATGGCTGGGGGCAGGCAGAGCTCAGGAAAGTTCCTAGTTTTGAAGACGGCTTCCAGAAAGTATCATCCACCAGCCTGGATGACCAGTGCCTGGGAGAAGCTGTTAGTCCTCCTCACCATGCAAAGAACAATCAAAAGTTTTGGGTGTTCATGTTTAGCGAAAAGGTGCCCGTCTCATTTCTGGAGATGCCTTCCTTGCCTCTTTGACATGGATGATGATGATGATGATGATGATGATAATAATAATAATAATAATAATAATAATAATAATAATAATAATAATAATAATAATAATAATAATAATAATAATAATGAAGAAGAAGAAGAAGAAGAAGAAGAAGTCCCAGTGGTAATCAGCACACTGTGCGTAGTGCCTAAAGAGCTAAGCAAGTATTTAGAAGAAATTGGATTTGACAAAGTCACCATCAGTCAGCTGCAGAAGGCCATCTTACTGGGATCTGCTCGCATAATTCGCCGATACATCACATAGTCTTAAATGCTTGGGAAGCTTTCGACTAGTGATTTGTAATACAAAATCCACCGTAGTTATCTTGTCTGCTGTGTGATAATTTGATGATGATGATGATGATGATGATGATAACAAGAACAACAACAATAATAATTTATTTATTTATTTTCAAGTATTTTTACCTCGCCTTTAATAATAATAAATCTCTGAACGCATCGCAGAACTATCAATTAAGGTAAGGCCAGAGCTTTTCTTTGGCCCCTCATAGCAAAACCCCTTAAGTTAAATTCCTCCATTGTTCCCGAAAACTGTAAACCAACAAGGCTTGATAGCAGCACTAAACCTGACTCGTATAAAGATTAACATTTTCTGGAACCTTACCCTAATCCTTGTTTGGAGTTAACCTCGGGGAGCCTGGGATTAGTAAACGTTACCTACCTGCCACCCACCAGACAGAGGGAATATCCCTTCACAGTAACAAGCAGCTGCATTGTATCCTCAAGGGCTTTGTCTCGGTGGAACAGAATGCTGGGATTTTTGGAACGGAAAAAGAAATGGAGCCCGATCCAGAAGTTCGTTCATCTCAGGCGCAAAAACAAAAAACAAAACAAACAAAAACCCTGTGTGTGTGTTGTGTCGTTACAGTCGTGACCGACTGTACGTGACTCCATGTCCATGGAGTTTTCTTGGCAGGAGTACTGGAGTGGCTTGCCAGTTCCTACTCGAGGCGCCTACAACACCTGGTATTCCCTGGTGGTCTCCCATCCAAGTACTAACCAGGGCCGACCCTGCTTAGCTTCCGAAATCAAGTGAGATCGGATATGCTTAGCGCTTGATAAATCAAACTTTTAGGAGGCCTATAAAATCTGAGAACCTCTTCAGCATCGCGGCTGATAGGAGCTGTAGTTAAATTCTCATTCACCCCAGATGCGGGAGCGAGAACCAGTCAGATATAGTGGATCGAGCGTCAGACGAGAGGACCCAGAAATGTGTGTCATGTGCCGTCAAGTTGGAAGTGACTTCTAGCCACCCTAATAATTTAGTAATTGAGCTCTTTAAGGAATGGTCTTGTGAGTTCTGCGTTCCCCTAGTGAGTTTCCATGGCTGAGTACAGATTTGAACCTAGGTCTTCTGAATCGTAGCAAGTCACTTTTTCTACTAAACCACACCAGCAATCTTGAGGATGCAATGGGATGAAGCAAAATCAGCCCTCAAACAAAGAATAATGGACATGGAGACACAGGCAGATCTTAATAGTTGTCCTAAGTTTAGAGTGCTGGATATACACAAATATTGTCCGGCCGCTCCCCATGGCCTATCTATCACAGCTGGAGGCATATAAGTTTAGGAAAGCCTTTACTCTGGCCAGGTGTGAGGCTTTCCCTTCTGTGGTGTTGGAAGGCACATTTAAGTGCATCCTGAGAGAACAGAGACAATAGTAAGACCGCACCTGGAGTATTGTGTACAATTCTGTTCACCACATCTCAAAAAAGACATAGTGAAAGTGCAAAAGGTGCAAAGGAGAGTGACTAAAATGATTACTGGGATGGGGCACCTCCCTTATGAGGAAAGGCTAAAACATTTGGGGCTCTTTAGTCTGGAAAAAAGGCGCCTGAGGGGGGATATGAATGAGACGTACAAAATAAAGCAGAGCATGAGTAAAGTAGATAAAGGGACACTCTTCTCCCACTCACAAAATACCAGAACTAGGGGGCATCCACTCAAATTGAGGGCTGGGAGAGTAATAGACAAAAGAAAATATTTTTTCACCCAGCACCTTAGTCAGTGGATCTCCCTGCCACAGGAGGTGGTGATGGCATCTGGCCTGGATGCCTTCAAAAGGGGATTGGACAGATTCCTGGAGGAAAAGTCCATCACAGGTTACAAACCATGAGGGAGATGTGTCATCTCCAGGCTTAAAACTGGGGTACTTCAAGGACCAGATGCAGGAGAGTGGTATTAGGAGCCAAGGGCCCATCTAGTCCAGCTTCCTTTATCTCACAGTGGCCTCACCAGATGCGTCTGGGAGCACACAAGACTAGATCTCTGTCTCCTGATGCCACTCCCCAGATTGCATCTGGCCCTTGAAGTCCCCTGGTTTTAAACCTGGAGATTACATATCTCCATCATGGTTTGTAAGTAACCTGTGATGGACTTTTCCTTCAGGAATCACCCCAATCCCCTTCTTATGTTCTTATGCCCTTGGGGCTCTGATGAGATAGAATCCATCGAGCATATGCTGCTCAGATGCAATAGGCACAATAAGATCCGAGCAAAATACATCACAAGTCTCTTAAAAGACATGGGAGGCCAATCAGACTCGGACTATTGTAACTAATTGCTAATTGACCAAAGACGGACTACTACTGAATAGGTAGCGAAATTCTGGGTGGCATGTCACAGCAGCCAGAATCGATCGCTAAATTCTTACACCTTGGTTTTACATTGTTATATTTGTTGTCACAAAGTATATTTACACTTTTTATCAGCTTTACATCGATCACTGCAATGTATGCCAGCTTTTAAACTTTCCAGCCAATGTCTATCGTACTGTATTTATTTATTTATATTTATTATTAAATTTATACCCCGCCCATCTTCCCTAGGGGAACTCTGGGCGGCTTACAAAGCTGATAAATTCAGCACAAATCATAGAGATCACAAATGATAAATTGGACAGCAATGATTAAAAGCAATAAAATACAAGATTAAAAGCAATAAAATACAAGTACTTTGCTTTCTTCTATTTTAATTTATGCTTGGCTTGATGCTGTAACAATAAACCTTACCTTACTCAACCACACTGCATATGGTCTCGGGAGCTTTGTGCTCAAAGCTCTCCCAGGTCATGGAAACTCAAAGGCTGTGTCTGTGTGACACTATTAAAACCACATCTTCCCTATCTCGCAAACACCTCAGATGTCATACTAGGATCTGCGAAAGCTGGAAGTGAGTGGATGTCGTGTGACATGCACAACACTGGAAAATCCTTCCATATCGATTGCTCATAGCTCTCATGATGATCTTCTTCAGACACATTGAGCCAAACTGAAGTTTTGTTGTGACCTGTGAAAGCCAAAAAAAATCAGGTTTGGCAGGCTCAATCCTGCACCGTCGTGTAGGTTTTAATCAGGTTTTGGTTTCTGTTTTCATTTTTTTATTTGTGTTGGCACACTAGGTTGATTTGGTGTTGTTAGGCTTGGTGGATTAATTTTCCTTTTTATTGTCAGTCGCCCAAATGAATGCTTGTCACTCCATGAGGTGGTATATAAATATTTGAAATAAATAAATACCCACCCAAATTTTCATAGGCGGTCTGTTTGTAGTTTTTTCAAAACCAGTACCTTGAACCTCACTCAGAAAGCAACGGGCAACCAATGCCGGTGGGCCAGCACTGGGGTGATACGGTCATACCTTCCCGCACCCACCACCAGTCTAGCTGCTACATTCAGTACCCACTGCAATATCCGAATAAGGATCAAGGGAAGTCCCGTTTAGAGAGAGTTGCAATAATCGATTCCCAGCAGGGAGATCTTTCCTGAACGAGGTTTTATTTATTTATTATTATTTATTATTCATTTGTTGCATTTATATCCCGCTTATCTACATAGTGTACTCTAAGCGGCTTACAAGGCTACCAAGCCATAGAAATTACAATAAAGGCACAAGTAAAGCAAATAGTAATAGCAATAAAACAAAAGGTTAAAAACCTTATGGCACCTCAATCACTGTACAGTGGTAGATAAAAACAGATTGGGATGGCGGAAGAAAAGAAAAAAACCTCAGTTAAAGATCGCCGAAGGCCTCCCGGAAAAGATAGGTCTTTAACGCCTTCTGGAAGGCCAGCAGGGACTCTGCAGAGCGCACTTCACTGGGGATGGAATTCCAGAGGCTGGGGGCCGCCACCGAGAACGCCCGGGTCCGAGTACTCGTCCTCCGGGCTTCACGAGGAGTGGCGACCCGAAGCATGTGCGCTCGCGCCTGCCGAACGGGACGGGCCGAGGTTGGTCGCTGAGCGATACGCTCTGCCAGGTAGTCCGGTCCCAAGCCATGGAGGGTTTTATAAACTAAAACCAAGACCTTGAATCTAATCCGGGCTGCAACGGGCAACCAGTGCAGGCGGGCCAGGACTGGGGTGATGTGGTCATAGCGACGCACACCAGCCACCAGCCTGGCCGCTGCATTCTGTACCCGCTGCAGACGCCGGAGAAGAGTCAAGGGCAACCCCATGTAGAGGGCGTTACAATAGTCCAGCCTCGAGATCACCAGAGCTTGGACCACTGTTCTCAGAGAGTTCGCATCCAGGTACGGGCGGATCTGGGCGATCCGACGGAGATGGTAATAGGTGGACCTGGTCACCGACGCCACCTGGGGCTCCATGGCGAGCGCCGGGTCCAGGAGCACACCCAGATTCCGCGCCCTCTCCGCGAGCTGCAGGGAAACTCCCCCCAGACGGGGGAGAGGGCCACCGTACCCAGACGGCGAGCTCCCGAAGAACATGACCTCCGTCTTCTCGGGGTTGAGCTTAAGCCTGTTCGCCCCGGTCCAAGCCAGCACGGCCTCCAGGCACCCGTCGAGGATCCTCACAGCTTCCACAGCAGAGGTGGTAAAGGAGAGATAGAGCTGCGTGTCATCAGCGTACTGATGACAGCAGACTCCAAAACTCCTGATGACCCCCGCCAACGGCCTTACGTAGATATTAAACAGCATGGGGGACAGAGACGACCCCTGTGGAACCCCACAAGGGAGAATCCAAGGGGCCGATAACTCCCCCCCATGCTGCACGTACTGTGGACGGCCCTCCAGGAAGGAACGGAGCCAACTGCGAGCAGTGCCTCCAATTCCGACCTCAGAGAGCCGGTCCAGCAGGATACCATGGTCGACGGTATCAAAGGCCGCTGACAGATCCAGGAGGACCAACAGGGTAGAGCAACCCCTGTCGGCCGCCCGGAGAAGGTCATCTTGCAGGGCGACCAAAGCTGTTTCGGTACCCTGGCGAGGCCGGAACCCGGACTGGCATGGATCGAGGCACTGCCAATCCTCCAAGTATGACTGCAGCCGGACCGCCGCCACCCTCTCGATCACCTTGCCCATAAACGGGACATTGGCGATTGGGCGATAATTTGTTAGATCGTCCACCGCGAGGCCAGGTTTTTTCAGAATGGGCTTTTCCACTGTCTCCTTCAGACGAGAGGGAAAAACCCCCCTCGCTGAAGGAGGCGGTGGCGATGGCAGAAGCCCATTCGGCCATGGTCCCTCTGGCAGCTCTAATAAGCCAGGCAGGGCAAGGGTCGAAAGGGGTGGAGGCAGGCCGGCAATGCGCCATAGCTCTGGAGGCCTTGACAGCAGAAACAGGCCCAAGCGCATCCAACCGAGGCGACGAAGGCGGACCAGCAACTGGGGATGGCGGGGCAGGTCCACTGCAACCGGAGTCAAAGCCGGCACGGATGGCCTCTATTTTAGTTCGAAAAAAGGCTTCAAATTGCTCACTACTGAACTCAGTAGGAGGAGGCCTGGCCAGACTAGGATTGCTGAGGTCCCGAACCACCCGGAAAAGCTCCGCCTGGCGGTTCGAGGCCTCAGCAATTCTCAGGGAGGTAAAAGATGTTCTAGCCTCCCTGATCGTGTTGGTGTAGCGACTAGACTGGGCATCAACAACAGCCTTACTCAGTGCCGTCCGGGTTTTCCTCCAGCTGCGCTCTAACCTCCTCCTCTCCTGCTTCATAGCCCTAAGCTCCCCCGTGAATCATGGGGAGGGCCGGGCTCGGCAATGGAGGAGGCGCTTGGGGGCGATCTGGTCTATGGTGTGGATAGCTGTTTCATGCCAAAGATTAGCCACATCCTCGGCCGGATCGTCAGACATTCCACCAGGTAGACCCCCGAAGAGCTCACCGAACCGCTGAGGGTCCAAGAGCCTCCGGGGGCGGGCCAAAACAGAAGGCCGGTGGTCCCCGCGGGGAGGGGCCGGAATCGCCAGGGAGAATGAAAGCAGGTGATGGTCTGTCCATGACACAGGAAGGGAGACAAGGTTCCCCACCTCCAGACACGAATCCCCCGACATGGAGGTAAAGACCAGATCCAGGGTGTGACCAGATCTGTGGGTGGGGCATAAAACATGCTGGGACAGACCCATGGAAGCCATGGATTCCATCAACTCCAGATTGAGGTTCTAGCAGCCCTGACGTTCTACAATTGATAAGTCAATGATATTTTGATATTTTGGTTGCTATGAGACATACAGTCTCATGGTGATTGAAAAATCACCAGTGTACAGGGACTCAAGAGCTGGCTTGTTGGTTTGGGCGTTCTGAGAGTCCAGAACAGTAACATTTTCTGAACTCTATGAACGGATGTATGTCCTTTAGACTTGGAAATTCCACCTGAGGAGCAAGAACAGTTCTATGATTGGCTCTTTGACATCACAAATGGACCAAAGGCCTGAGATCTAGTCAGACTTGGACACATCCTCCTTTGCTCACTACTTCTGAGTCTCGTGGTGCAGTGGTTAAATGCCTGTACTGCAGGTAAAACTGTGCTCACAACCTGGGGTTCAATCCCAGGTAGGAAGCTCAAGGTTCACTCAGCTTTCCATCCTTCTGAGGTCAGTAAAATGAGTACCCAGCTTGCTGGGGGGCAATGTGTAGCCTGCATACTGTAATGAAACTGTAAACTGCCCAGAGACTACTTGAAGTGGTATGGGACCGTATATAAGCAGAAGCAGAACACTTTCAGAAGCTACCTCTGCTACTAAGTTGCTTATTTGTAACTATCTTATTCCCTGTAGTCCTGGCAACAGAATATTTTAACGCCAATCCCAAATTACAATCCTTCAATCATTGTTTTTATATATTTATATGTATACGGAAAACTTGCATACACACTCAAACGCACACACACTCACGTACAAAACACAACGGTAATTAATTTCCCCTCCATCATTACCAGAAAGCCATCTGCTCAGTTCTGCTGCAAGAAAGGAGCCAACAAGAAAGGAGTGGGGGTGGGGGGAGGAATTGCAGTTGTTTTTTCTGTGCCAAGCCCTCTGTTTCCTGTGCGTTTGCCTTTGAGGCGCGTTTGTTCCGAGCGGAGCTCGAGAAATGAAGGGGCGGAAAGACAGGTGGATGGCGTGGCTGCCGCTCGATTCCCCTCGGCTGTCACAGGTTGGCTCGTTGGGCATCCGTCAAAGCATGTGTTTCGAGGACGAGAGGAAAAATCAAAAGTAACCACCTTCAAGAGCGTTTGTTCTCCCTTCCCGAGATCGGGGCCACCAGAGAAGTGAGAAAACTTCCCGACCCAACTGTCACGTAATTCACAGGTATCCAAGACCCACAATAACAGTTAATGTTTCTACTTTGCCTTTCCTTGACTTCTTTCCTAAGGAGATGACGGGCAACATTGGACAAGGTTGCTGAGCTTCAGCTTCCTAGATCTGTGAAGAAAATGACAGAGGATAATGTCTGTGAAGATTCTCAGTCATCCATTTGAGGTTATCCGGCAGTTGAGTCATGGCAACTGGGCTTCTTTTCTTATGAGATCGAAATGTTTCGCTACTCATCCAAGCAGCTTCGTCAGTCTGAGGAAAGCTAGTGCTGAGGCCTCCAATTTATAGTCCATCTTTATAGTACAGCTAATAGTTCATTTTATAGTGCATCTAGCAAGCCTGGTCAAGCCATTGTCTACCTAACGAATCTATTCAGGCCACTGTCCAACTTACAACCCTATTCAGAGCAGGGTGATGTGAAATCAAGGTGAACTATAAATTGGAGGCCTCTAATTTTCCTCTGACTGACGAAGCTGCTTGGATGGGAAGCAAAACGTTTCAATCTCACAAGGAAAGAAGTCCAGTTGCCATGACTCAACTTCCACACAGAGGATGATGTGTTTTTTCTTGAAGAATGCCTCCAGAGTGCCTTTCCATTTTTAATGGAATGGAAAGTGCCTTTCCAGCCCATTAAACTCCAGTTTAAGCTAGCTTTTAAGAATCATAGAATCATAGAGTTGGAAAAGACCTCAAGGGCCATCCAGTCCAACCCCTGCCATGCAGGAACCACAGTGCTCCCGACAGATGGCCATTCAGCCTCTGCTTAAAAACCTCCAAAGAAGGAGACTCCACCACCCTCCTTTGGGGCAGCATCTTCCACTGCCGAACAGCTCTAACCGTCATGAAGTTCTTCCGAATGTTCAAATGGAATCTCTTTGCCTGTAGTTTGAAACCATTGCCCCGCGTCCTAGTCTCTGAAGCCATGGAAAACAAACCTGTTCCCTCTTCAATATGACATCCTTTCAAATATTTAAATCTAGCTATCATATCCCCTCTCAGCCTTCTTTTTGAAAGGCTAATCATTCCCAGTTCCCTAAGCTGTTCTGCACTAGGATAACAGCGGTTTTGCTTCCACCTACGAAATCCTGGGACTTGTATCTTCAGAATTGTCTTCTGGTGGGTGCTGAGCAATCTAGCCAAGAATTCTAAGGCATTTAGGAAACTACATATCCCAGGATTCTCTAAGATGGAGCCGTGAGAGTTCAAGTGGAGCCGAACCAGTATAACAATGTAGTGTGGACCCACAGTCTGGGTTTCACTCCAGGATTTTCTAACTCACATGGAAAGAAAGGATTTAAGAATGGTTTCCAACAGGCACTTAGTCCTGGGGAGGGGGGAGGCTTTATCTACAGATTGCTGGTTGTGGTTTCATTTCAAATTTTTCTGCAAAACATGCTGAATCTCTTCAAGAAATTAAATATGCCTAGTGACCTGGCTGGTTGTGTATCAATTTTTATTTAAAAGCAACAGTTTGGCCTTTCTTTTAGCCACAGTAGTAGTAGTAGTAGTAGTAGTAGTAGTAGTAGTAGTAGTAGTAGTAGTAGTAGTAGGTGATGATGATGATGATGATGATGATGATGATTTCCTTAATAGAATCCCATTGTTGTTGAGGTTATGTGTCTTCATGTTACCGCATTTTCCATCTATAAGATCCCCCCATGTATAAGACGCCCCCTTTCCCCACCTAAAACTACGGGGTTTCTCCTCAGCTTACTTCTGTGTATAAGACGACCCTCGATTTTCAGTCTAACAATTTTAGGAAAAACAATATAGTCTTATACAGAGAAAAAAACCTGTACTTCCAAATTATGGCAACCCGATGAAAGAGGACTCTCCAAAATGTCCTGCCCTCAACTGTCTCTGGAGATTCTCAGCCATCCAGGTGAGTTTATCTGGAGGTTGAGTCATCATGGCAACTGAACTTCTTTCCCTTGAGAGACAGAAACGTTTCGCTGCCCATCCCAACAGCTTCGTCAAACTCAGCTGCTTTGCTCAGCTCTTAAAATTCACGCCTGTGTCTTCCTTAGAGGGTCAGCTCATCTCATATTTGATCTGCCTCTTTCTGTCAGGGTGACCCACCCTGAAAGGCTGGGGTGTTGTGCTTCCCCTCCCTGCTCAGTAAATAAGCTTCCACTGGCCAGGATCCAGCTTCTCACTCACGATGGCGGCCATATTGGTTGTTACCCAGGTTACCTCAGGTCGCTGGAAGGCTTCTTCTTCTTCTTCTTCTTCTTCTTCTTCTTCTTCTTCTTCTTCTTCTTCTTCTTCTTCTTCTTCTTCTTCTTCTTTTGATAATTAATTAATTGATTGATTGATTAAACATACTAAACTAAACTAAAACACACACACACTTTGTGTCCTCCCCTCTCACAGAGACCAGCGAAGATGCTTCATAATGTGCTTTTCATGGTGCTCCTTCCAGAAGTGTGAAGAACCGCTACCCTTCTCCTTTTGTTAATACAAAATCAATAAATACTCCCCATACATCTCTAAACATATTCTTATTTGATCAAAGGCAACATTCAATCTGTCACGTTCCCTCGGGGAAAACAGGAGCTGCTCGTTAGAGACAACCAAAAATGGCTTTGCAATCACCACTGGAAAGGCCACAAAAACAACATAATGGAAGACAAAGACTCTTCTAAGGCACAGATCAATCAGCAAAAGGCACAAAACCCAGCAATAATAAGTTCTCAATAGGCCTTGAGTAGTTTAGTATCTCCAAATGTTATGTAATGTAAGACACACCTGGTCCAGTCTTCTCTAGTTTTGCATTCGAATTTGAATTTGTGCTCTTTCAGTTCCACATTTCCCATGTCCGGATGAGGAGTAGATGAAACCATGATTTTCCAGACTGTAAATATTGCAAGTGTACATGTAGCATCCAACACTTCATTTTCAGCTGGGCTAAAACCACTAATGAGCCCCATTTACCACTTTTAATTAGTGACAGGGAATATTAATTAGCACAACACCTGGGGAAAGAAGCAAATTCCTTGAATAAACTGCAAGCATCTCGAGTGACTGCAGAACTAATAAGCGCTGTCTCAAAAAAACCACCCACTCCTTGAATAACCAGATGGAATTTAAGGTCCTTTTTTTAAACCCGCAGTGGTCTGGCAACAGAGCCTTCCTACAACCCAGCCACGAAAATATTGCATATTAAATAGAGATGGGTTTCAGACATCCAAATTATACATCCACAAAGTGGATCTCCCGGGAAAGTGTCCTTTAGCAGATGGCTTGGGGAAAACCCCAGTCTTTACCAAATTTCGAGGGGTCGTGGCAGAGAGAGTCAGGGGAAGCATCCAAGCTCCGAGCCTCAACTAAGAAAATGCCTGGCTTTTTCCCCCATCTTGCCAAGGCAAATGACTCCTCATCTTGTGCCATGTTATAACCTATTGGTGCTACTCTGAGGAACAGGGTTTCGCCCTCGAAATATTAGCAACATTTTTGTTATTTTTCTAGTAGCCCAAAGGTATCACCTGTTCCACTTTTGTATTTGGTTTTTGTGATGGCTACACGGCTCCTCAATTTGTTTTGCTTCAATAGGGGAAGGTTTTGGTGTATCTAGTGCCTTGGAGTTATTTTTATCCCGATGAACCAGTGAATTGCTAAAAACGCATTGATTCAAAATTGTCAAGAGGCACAGATTAAGATGAATACAAATCAACGAATTAGTGTTTGTTGGTTAATTCTGCAATTAATATCTTAATTTGTGCCCATTACTGATATTAAACTGTGACAAGAGTCTCAGGCTAATTCAAGCCTCCAGAAAATGTCTCAGAGAATTCAAGGAGATGATAGCTAAGTATCCTGATTTAAGAGTAGGAATGGACCATAATATTCAGTTCTGAACTGAGCATGGAGTTTTGAATAAAGCAGCCTAATGTAACACAGATAAATTCAGAGATACCCTGATTCGATTCACATCTGAATCTACATCTTAATTCAGAAATCCAAATCAGCAAATTCAAATCTCCAATGGTGGAGGCCCTGATAAAGTAATGAGCAAAATTTCAGGAGAGGTGGCAAGTCTAGGGTTTTATGATGGAGGGCATTCTAATTTGGTATTTTGTATTCTCTTTGGATGGAAGGCTCAATAGGAGATGATGGATGATGATGAATGTGAGACCCACAGTGACCAAAATACCATGGCTTAGAACATAGCACTTGAGTCAATCCATTAAATCAATGGCTAGTTGGTGAGCTTACTCTCTTAGAGGTTCCGTTGATTCAAGTTACCTGCTCTAACTATGACTTACTTTAGCATAGTAAATTGGTTAGAGTAGGTCTATTTGATCCAATAGAACCGATGGAGCAGTTGACTCATGAACCCCATAGATTCAATGAGTGAACTCTGCTGTACTTTAGCCATATTGGGGTTGAGGAACACTAGTAAAACTGTTCCATGGAAATAGAATCTTGAGGTGCCACTCCCTGCCCTAAACCCCAATTCTTGCCCACTCTGTTATTTTCCTCATAGGGTGGTGCTTAGGGACACATCATCTGTGTGTCTCCCCCAAAGCCAAACTGCTAATGAATCTTCAAGAGTGTTTAGGTTCAGGCTCAATCCACTTTGTAGGGAACCGCCCTTGGATTCAGACTCCCTCACAACAGCCTGAACAGCAGCTTGCCATCTTTTTGGTCATCATAATTCTACCTGAATATCCTTGCATGCCTATCTTGGTAAATCTTTCTACCCCAATAATTGCCATATTACGGGGCAAAGATAAATTCAAACACCTATCTATCTATCTATCTATCTATCTATCTATCTATCTATCTATCTATCTATCTATCTATCTATCATCAAGTGTGTACATTTTTGTGTGTGGCGAAATGTTAAATCCTATAAGACCCACTCTTCAAAAAAAGTCCACACTTGAACAACATAAGTTTACTACCTCTGTGATACTTAACAAAGAATAGACAAAGCTGCCAAGTTGAGTTCTTATTCTTCATGATTGTTGTTGTTGTTGTTGTTGTTGTTGTTGTTGTTGTTGTTGTTGTTGTTACAGTTGTGACCGACTCTTCGTGACTCCATGTCCATGGAGTTTTCTTGGCAGTAATACTGGAGTGGTTTGGCAGTTCCTACTCCAGGCGCCTACAGCACCTGGTATTCCCTGGTGGTCTCCCATCGAAGTACTAACCAGGGCCAATTTATTTATTTATTTATTTATTGGATATTTATACCACCCATCTGGCAGCAAGGTCACTCTGGGCGGTTTACAACAATTAATACATTCACAATCCATACAATTCACAATCCATACAACTCTGCTTAGCTTCCGAAATCAGGCAGGATTGTTGCTTATCTATTAAGACAAAGTTTAATGTGGTGATGGCATCTGGCCTGGATGCCTTCAAAAGGGGATGAGACAGATTCCTGGAGGAAAAGTCCACCACAGGTTACAAACCATGATAGAGATGTATCATCTCCAGGCTTAAAACCGGGGTACTTCAAGGTCCAGATGCAGGGGAGTGGTATCAGGAGACAGAGATCTAGTCTCGTGCACTCCCAGACGCATCTGGTGGGGCCTCTGTGAGATACAGGAAGCTGGACTAGATGGGCATTTGGCCTGGCTCTTCTTATGTTCTCATGTTCTTATGTTATGTTATTCAATACTGAATTAGTTGAATGAGGTCTTCTTTTTATTTACATTGCTTTCTGGCTTTGGCACACCCCTGGTCAGGAAATTCCCACCCAGCCGGTGACCATCTTCTCAGCTCTATCTCCACCCACTTCTCACCTGTCGAGTGGTTCTCCTCTTAACACCCTTTTCTTCTCTCTCTCTCTCTCTCTCTCTCTCTCTCTCTCTCTCTCTCTCTCTCTTCCCCTCTCCCCCCCTCTCTTTCTTTTTGAGGTATCAATATGCAAATTGGGTTCATATAGACTAAATCTCATTGAGCAGAACATGAATGGGGGCAACGCTGTTCCTTCCATATGGTTCACTAACCCTGTTCACTTAAAGTCACTGATGCTTGGTGGAGGTTTTCAATGGTCAGCCCTTGATGATTGGAGGGGGATTTAATTATAATTGAAAAAGGCAACCGCAGGAGAAAGCCCTGCTAAGGCCTCTCCTCACCCTCCCGTCATATCTAATCCCTCTCCCCACCTCTTTGCAGGGCAGCTGAGGGCTCCTATCTTTCGAAAAGGGATTGTTCTTCCCCTCTGTAACCCATCCCTCATTGGGGGGGGGGGGCTCTGAAAGGCAAAGGGGTTTCGGGCGAGGGGAAAAGAAAGGCAGCCCAGAGGGGGGAAGGATCTACATATTTTGCAAAGGGGTCCATTCAGCTCCTCTCATTTGAGTACTGGGCGAATCCTCAAAAAGATGGCATGGGTCCATCAAATTTACCTCACACCCTCCACTTCCTCTGAGGGGATCGGAGGCGCCATCATACCCCCTTATTCTTCCTCCAATATCAAATACCAACGTGGAATAGGTGATCCCTTTAGGCTACCAGACAATTCACAAAAACTTTGCTAATATTTCGAGGGCCAAACCCTCTTCCTCAAAGCACTACCAAAAGGTTATAACATGGCAAATCGGGTGGATTTGCCAGGAGTTATTTCTTCGATGTAAGGTCCGTGGCAAGATGGGGGGGGAGGGAAGCCAAGCGGTTTCTTAGTTGAGGCTTGGATTGGTTTGGATTTGTTTTCCAATATCAAGAAAAATAGCTTCACTCTGTTTTGAGGAAGGATGGCTTCCCTCCTTTATTTTTCCATTTTTGCCATGTGCAACTGGTAGTGATAGGTGGGTTAACAGATACTGGATTGATCCAAAATGTGTCCACCATGGGTCAACCCAGAGACTTGCAAACATTTATTTATTTATTTATTTATTTATTTATTTATTTATTTATTTATTTATTTATTTATTTATTTATTTCCTGTCAATGTTCCAGAGGAATTCCGGGCGGTTTACAACATCAAATAAACAGTAATCAAATATTCCAATAATGTAGTAAAAATAAAGGAAACACAAATCTATCTATGAATAAAATTAACAATGGTAGAGAACCCTTGCCAATATCCTCAGACTTGGATAAGGCACTCCTACGTCTACCTTCCTTACATTTAGTGGAGGGCTATTCATTCATTCATTCATTCATTCATTCATTCATTCATTCATTCATTCATTCATTCCACCCAGAATGGCCTTTGGTTAGATGGATGGTATATAAATCAAAACAAATAAATACAGTGGACCCTCATATAACAAATGGTTTGTATAACATAAAATCTGGACAACATAAAAAATTCTGGAGATAGGGGAAATTTGTTTAACAGAATTGCCTATGGGGAGAATCCGTACAACATAAAAATGGTCGCGATTAGAGATTACTCCGTTTTCGAGGCATTCCTATGGGAAATGTGTACAAAGGAAAATTTGCTTAACATAATTTCATTTGGAACCAATTAATTCCTTTATACAAGGTACCCATGTAAACAAATAAATAGTACCCTCCCACCATCAAATATAGGGGAGGTAGAAGTAGAAGAGTAACACATTTGAAGTCAGGGTGGGGGCAGATTTTCCATCAGTTCAGCTTTGCTAAACCTCTCCCCAGATTCATGCATTTCTTTGTATTCCAACGGAAACAGAAGATTAGGCAAATCACCTCCTCTCTTTATTGGGATAAAGGCGGTATATAAATAAAACCAATAAAATAAATATTATGAACAGGAGGAACTAAAGGAGGCTGATTGGTTCCTTCAGATTCAAGGGTTGCAGTGTTTATTCCTAGGCTGAGAAGAGTTGAACCCCTGTGTGTTTAGCCACGGCCATGTTGAATTAGAATTGCCCCCTTTTCTTCTCCCCCCCCCCAAGACACATCATTTCTAATGCATGCGGATGAGGCAGGTGCAAAACGTCCTTCTCCACATTGCAAATAGTTGCACCAAGACTGCGGTCCTACCAGTATTTTCTGCGTCGTTTCCCAGCGGTGAATTGCGCAGAAAAAGACTGCATGCTAACTGCGAAGGGAAGTAAATTCCGGTCCTGGGCGACCACGCCCCTGGAACAGCAGTTTCAGCGAAGTTTCCTAAACCACCACTGGGGGCTGGATTTAGAAACTTCGCTCGAAAATGCTTACTTATTTGCTTCTGTAACCACAACAGGACCCCGAAAATACACAGTAAAATCTGTTGTTCCCCTTTTTCGGCAGATTCCCGAGGTTAAACACCACAGAGGCTTAGAAAGTAGAGCCGGAAAGAAGGGGAAAATGCGAAGTAGACAGGTAGAGACGGAACCAGAATAGGAAAATACGACACAGAAGAGAGCACACTGACTGCACATTAAAAACCACGTGACTGCCCGGAAAACCCCCCATGAAATTTATATATGCAGAAAACTATGGTAAGACTGCGCCCCAAGTCAATCTGGCCAATGCAAATAAGTGCAAATTTTGTCTCAGATTGCTTCTAGATTCTTAGATCAATTATTTTGGAGAGCAAGATCCTGGAATGCTGGAGAAAACAATAACCCGAGTTATTGCTGCATCCCTGTTTGTTGGTTGGTTGGTTTGACTTTTATATTCTAGCAAATGGCTACTCTGTTTTGGAAGACACCAGGGCTGGGGTAAAAAACTTGATCAGTTTCACTTTCCTCCCACACTTGTTTTTTTTTTTAAATCATCCAGTTATTTCTGCATTCCATATGTAAACTTGAAAAGTTTGGTAAAACCAACACAACATTCTTCCTCAACTGCATTGCCCTGGTTCGTGAACACCCATCATGAAGACGATGATGTGGTAGGCCTGTCTGCTTGGAGAAGTGACTTTTTTGGACTACCAGCTAGAGATGGGCACAAAACAAGATTTTTTCCGTTTCATTTTTCATTTCATTACAGAATGAAACAAAAAATGAAGTGCCCTTTAAAAAAATGGAAATTTTCATTTTTTCCATTTCGTTTTCGTTTATTATTTATTTTGACAAGTTCCAATCTTGGCACTTGTCAAAATAAATAATTTTAAAAAGCGCTGTCCCAGGCCGACTGGTCGGCACGGGGGGGGGGGGGGGAGAGAAGCACCAACCCAGCCTGTGGGACAGCTGGTTGGCGTGGGGTGGTGGTGGTGGAAGCACCGACCCAGAGAGTGGGCCAGCTGGTCAGCACTGGGGAGGAAGTGCCAACCCAGCCCATGGGCCAGCTGGCCAGCGCTATGGAAAAAAACATTGACCCAGCCCACAGGCCAGCTGGTCGGCGCTAGGGGGGAAAGCACCAACTCACCCCCCCGGGCCAGCTGATCGGTGCTAGTAAGTTAAAAAAAGCATGGACCAGCCCCAAAGTTTAAAAAACATAAAATACAAAACAACACAAAGAATGAAATGAATTTTGTTTTAGAAAATTTGTTTTGTTCCAAATGAAATGAATTTAAAAAATGATAAATGAAACAAAATGCTATTTTGGCATTTTGTGCCCATCTCTACTACCTTCTCAAAGCTTGACAGAATCTGAGAGCTGTCATTTTAAAAAAGTTACTTACCAGAAAGTTTTTTCAGTTAATGAATGGTATAAAGAAATGTGGAATATAACTGATAAGTTAGCGTGTATTATTAAATTAAAGAAAGGTCGGTAATTAAATTTTTTTTATTGATACTGAGGGAAGGTTTGTCGATTTTGTGCTAATAAAAAAAAGAGAAGAATCGAAGTAGTTTTGGAGGGGAATAGGGCTCTGGCAGGATCTATTCTTGATCATTCCAAAAGGTAGGACACACAACAATGGGCTCAAGTTACTGGAAGCCAGATTTCATTTGAATATTAGGAGAAACTTTCTGACTGTTAGAGCAGTACAACAGTGGAACACATTACCTTAAGAGCTAATGAGTACTCCAACACTGAACACATTCAAGAGAAATTTAGACAACTGCCTGGCAGGTATCCTTTGGTTTGTGTTCCTGCCTTGAGCAGGCAGCTGGATTCGATGGCCTTGTAATCCCCTTCCAACTTCACTGTGGGTAAATGGGCAAACGGCTCCAGATAGCTAGCTTGTAACGCCGCCATTATCAGCAAGTGAGCCTGTCATGTACACCAAAAATGTATCAGTGGCAAGAAGCCTAGTCATGGTTATACTCAGTGCGCATGTGCTAGACATAGAGCAAGCATAGTAGCTACAATTATCATTGTAGTTGGCTGCATGCCACCCAAATGGTAGTGAGTATTAGACATGGGCACGACCAGAAAAAATGACGTTTCGAGTTTTCGTTTGTCGGAACGGGTCTGTTTCAGGTCATTTCCGTTTGTCGTGAAATTTTTCAAAAATTTATCGTTTCGTTTGTCATTTGTCGTTTCCACCGCGATTTAGCGCGATTTGACTTCCCAGAGCATAGGGGCGTCCCGCAATCAGGGCTGGCGCTAGGTGTTTTTGCACCCAAGGTGGCGGGCGGCGGGGGGAGGTGCGGGCGGGCGGCAGTGGCGGGGGGCCATGGGCGGGCGGCGGCTGTGGGCGGGCGGCGCGGGCCGCAGGCGGGTGGCGCCGTGGGTGGACGGGTGAGTGGGCAGTTAGGATATCACTTAGGATAGAAATTCTGTTCTTGGCTTGCACCCCAAATGTGTGTGTGTGTGCAAGCAAATTGAAGTTGGGAAAATAGAAAATAAATGGTAGTATATAATATGTTTTTAAAATAAATCCACACCTCCCACTCCCAGTCGAACCTCCCCCTTTATCCAATAACAGAAAAAAATCCTCACAAACTGCCAGAGAAGAAATAAAGAATAAACTGCTATTCCCTTCAGCAGACAAAGCTGCAGGGAAGCAAAGAAATTATTTTCTAAATTCAATTCCCTCCCTGCCTGCCTAACTTAAATCCTAAAGCCTCCAGCCTCCCTCCTCAATCTCGATCGGATCACACCAGCACCAGCAGCCAGCCCTCCTCCCTCAACCACATCCATACACCCGACTGCAATTTCTGGAAGGTGCCTCGGCTCTTTATGCCCTCCGAGACATCCAGAAGTGTCAGTCAAAAACCTGGCGATGCCATTGGTGGAATGGTTCAAACAATTTGCCTGGTACCATCCCATGCCCAGCCCAAATGGGCAGGTCTAAAAAAATAAAAAATAAAATAAAATAAAGTAAAATCAATACAATGTTTTATTGCTATAAAAAACCCCACTGCTGCTACTATTAAAAATCAGGCATTTAAAATAAATAAATTTCACATGTTTCTGTGGTGATTTGGTGTGTTTTTTGACCACGATTTCAAAAGAAAAATTGCGGTCGCCATTTTTGATCCCCCCCAACGCATGGCATGCAGTGAGAGACAGACGACGAGGATGACCCCCCCCCCAGCCTGGTGCAAGTAGCCCAGGACAGGAGAAGAGGGGGGGGAAGGCCGGGGAGCCCCCAGCAACCACCCCTCTGGTAGGTGGCAAATCCTCAGGCAGGCATATTTTCGCCTGCTTTTTTGGACGGGAGTCGGGTTTTTTTTAAAAACTGTTAAAAACTTTTTCTGTGCTTCACATTGCGCAATCACCGTGATGCCACAAACGGAAACGAAAAACTCGACCAAATTTTTCTTTTTTTCGGTTTGAGTTCGAGTTCTGACGGCTTAATTATCGTTACTGTTTCCGTTATGTAATGGAAACGATAACCAAAAACAGAAACGACAATTTCGCCAAGTCGTGCCCATGTAGTGAGTATACCTATCTCCATTCTGTATTGCTAGTGGCTGATGCATGTCTTCCCATGTATACGTATGCGCTGACCTATTTTCTGTACTCAATAAAGATTGCCGTGGGGGTGCGCACAGCAGGACGTTTTATCCTTTCAGCACCAGATATCAGACTGCAGTCTCCCTTTCTTTTCTGACCACACCCTTGTGTTGGGCTGGTTCCCCTACACTTCACTATTCTATATCTGGAAGTTGAGTCATGGCTACTGGACTTCTTTTTCTTGAGAGATAGAAACATTTCGCTGCTCATCCAAAGCAGCTTCCTCAGTCTGAATACAGCTACTGCGAGTCCTCCATCTTATAGTCAGCTTTGACCTCTTGCCACCCTGGTCTGAAATAGGCTCATAAGATGAACAATGACCTGAATAGGCTCGTTAGGGAGACAATCGTATCCATAGCCTTAAGGTGAACAATGGCCTAAGGTGCTGAAACCTATAACGTTAGCTATGGCCTTGGTGGTGAAGGCTTTTTGATTTGTCTGGGAACTTTGGAAAGCACACCCTGATAAGTAGCAGATAGACTATGCCTGAGGCCGCCACCTCTGTTGAGGGAGGGGGTTCGATGCTCACATGAATGGCTTCCCTTACTCTTCTCTCAAACCACCTATCTTCTTTGTCTAATATGTGTACATCCTCATCTTTGAAAGAGTGCCCTTTGGCCTTCAAACGGAGGTGTACTGTTAATTATGTTCCTGAGCTGTTACCCCACTATTCTATGAAAAATGAATTAAAACTGGTTACATCTCTCTATGGTCCCTGTGGAAGGAAGCACAATATGTATTTTTATGCATGTGGTGTTATTTTTTAGTTTCATTGAGTTATTTTTTTCCTGTATTCTTGTTTGTATTTTAGTTGAACAAAATTAAAAAGACTGACTTAGCCAAGCTCCATCTAGGGATCTTTGCATCCTCTGAGGAAGATGACTATGTGAGGGGGAAATGAACGTTATCAGCTTAGTTCTGTGGGGCTGATTGCACCATAAATATGTAAGAAGAGCCCTGCTGGATCAGGACAACGGCCAATCTAGTCCAGCTTCTTGTATCTCCCAGTTGCCCTACCAGATACAGTACCTCTGGGATCACATAAGACAACTAGAGACGTGTCTCCTGATGCCACTCCTCTGCATCTGGCATTTTGAGGGACCCCTTTTGTGGTGATGGCATCTGGCCTGGATGCCCTCAAAAGGGGATTGGGCAGATTCCTGGAGGAAAAGTCCATCGCAGGTTACAAACCATGACGGAGATGTGTCATCTCCAGGCTTAAAAGCAGGGTACTTCAAGGGACAGATTCAAGGGAGTGGGATCAGGAGACCAGACGCATCTGGTGGGGCCACTGTGAGATACAGGAAGCTGGACTAGATGGGCTTTTGGCCTGATCCAGCATAGCTCTTCTTATGTTCTATGTTCTTATGACCCTCCCTTAAAGACTGCGGAGAACACATCGCCCCATCATAGCTTGTCACCTGCAAAGGACTTTTCCTCCAGAAATCTGTCCAGTCCTGTTCTAAGAACACCAAAGTGTGTTCTGCTTATATACCTCCCCATGCTGATTACAGCACTCTCTGGGCAGTTTACAGTTCAATTATGCAGGTACACATTGCCCCTCCAGCAAGATGGGTACTCAATTTACCGACCACGGAAGGACGGAAGGCTGAGGGAACCTTGACCTGCTGTACCTGCGCCACAAGGCACCTAGGCTGGATACCATCACCACATCCTGTGGCAAGGAGTTCCTTAGACACCAACCATTACCCTGACTTTCTGCCCTATGGACACAAGTTGTCCTACAAAGCACAGCAACGTCTACCTTGAGTTACACTGTCCTGTTTGAACTCAGAGCCATGCTTCAGGAAATCGCTCCTCCAGATTTAAGTGGCTTCCTGCTGGTCCTGCTACCCTTTGGAAGCGTGGCTGAAACATATTCTGGATTATGTTCTTAAATGAAAGTGACTTTCGCAAGCACCGGTGAAGGGCCAAAGAGTAAATTCCAAGTTCCTTTGTATTGCTGGCAGTGGAATAACGCAGTAGCAAAATCAAGGCCGAGGGGTGTGGGTGGGTGTGAAGAGTTAAAGGTGGTGGTGGCAACTAATTTTAAAAGTGGCCTTTTTGTTCCACGGAAAGATCAGGTCTTCCCACCCACAAGAAGGCAAGCCAGGGAGCCTGAAATGAAATTTAATCAGTCAGGTGGAAGGCATCTAATGAAGCTGCCAGGATAGATTTCGAGGCAGGCCGTCAACTCAGCCATCGCCTCGGCGGTCTCCGGTCATGAGACTGATGCTGTAGCAAAAGGGGGTGCAACGCGAAACCATTCTGTTTATTTTGCCTCTCATCCATGTCGTTCTGTCTCTAGGCATCTTGACTGTGTGTGTGTGTGTGTGTGTGTGTGTGTGTGTGTGTGTGTGTGTGTGTGTGTGTGTGTGTGTGTGTGCGTGCGCGCGCGCGCATGCGTGTGTAGGAGTGTTCTGGAGCCGAGAAGACCCAAAGCAAGCCAGGAACAAACCACCCAATGGTCAGGGGCCCACAACTCCTCTCTCTCTCTCTCTCTCTCTCTCTCTCTCTCTCTCTCTCTCTCTCTCTCTCTCTCTCTCTCTCTCTCTGTGTGTGTGTGTGTGTGAGTGAGTGAAGGAGTGTTCTGTTGCCAAGAAGACCCAAAGGAAGCCAGGAACGAACCACCCAATGGTCAGGGGCCCACAACTCTCTCTCTCTCTCTCTCTCTCTCTCTCTCTCTCTCTCTCTCTCTCTCTCTCTCTCTCTCTCTCTCTCTCTCTCTGTGTGTGTGTGTGTGTGTGTGTGTGTGTGAAGGAGTGTTCTGTTGCCAAGAAGACCCAAAGGAAGCCAGGAACGAACCACCCAATGGTCAGGGGCCCGCAAGACTGTGTGTGTGTGTGTGTGTGTGTGTGTGTGTGTGTGTGTGTGTGTGTGTGTGTGTGTGTGTGTGTGTGTGTGCAGGAGTGTTCTGTTGCCGAGAAGACCCAAAGCAAGCCAGGAACGAACCATGCAATAGTCAGGGGCCCACAACTCACGACTCGCTATCAAGTCCGACTTGAGTCCCATTGGCAACTTGATTCGCCATGCGGAGCCATTTTTCCGAGTCCCTCGTTCAAGACCCTTGTGGTGCGAATGGAGACCTACCAAAGAGACTGGTTGATTGACTTTCCTGCAGCCCTCCATTAAAATACCAACAGGGATATGAAAAGATGGCTGGGAAAGATAGCTTGTCCTGAATCTTTTTTTTAAAAAAAGGAGGAAGGAGCTGTGTGTGTGTGTGTGTGTGTGTGTGTGTGTGT
Organism: Phrynocephalus guinanensis; assembly: GCA_037367245.1. NCBI lineage: Eukaryota > Metazoa > Chordata > Lepidosauria > Squamata > Agamidae > Phrynocephalus > Phrynocephalus guinanensis. Next base: position 203,667,999 of record CM074732.1, on the reverse strand, counting down.
GTGTGTGTGTGTGTGTGTGTGTGCCCCTTTCCCAACATGTCTACCTTGGTGACCTCTTGTGAGTTCAAGGTCCTGGCCCAACTCTTGTGAGAGGGAACCTGATTTGAGATGCGAGTTTTGCTGCTTCCGGCAGGGTTTGTCTGTCTGCTGTGCCACCCCGAGCTTTGTGGGTGAATGGCTCACCTTACTCTTCTGACTTTTCATCTGGCCCCTTGGGGTTATATGAGGGACGGCTTAGGGAACTGGGAATGTTTAGCCTTACAAAAAGAAGGCTGAGAGGGGTTATGATAGCTATGTTTAACTATTTGAAAGGATGAAATATTGAAGAGGGGACAGGTTCACTTTCCATGGTTTCAGAGACTAGGACTCGGGGAAATGGTTTCAAACTACAGGAAAAGAGATTCAATTTAAACATTAGGAAAAACTTCCTGACGATTACAGCTGTTCGGCAGTGGAATATGCTGCCACAGAGGGTGGTGGCATCTCCTTCTTTGGAGGTATTTAAGCAGAGGCTGGATGGCCATCTGTCAAAAATATTGTGATAGGGGTTCCTGCAGGGCAGGGGGTTGGACCGGATGGCCCTTGAGGTCTCTTCCAACTCTATGATTCTATGATTCCGGCTCCCCTGGAAGGTGAAAAGGGAGGGGAAGGAGCTGGATGGGAGGGGGAGGAATCTAAATGTTTTAAAAGGAAAAAAAACTTTAAATAACTTAAACACTTTTAAAATGCTATTAATAGGGACTTGGGCCCTGGATTCAAAGCTTAGGACTCTGGACTTGAACCCAAAGACCTGGATTCTGACTTAGACCCAAAGGCTGGTCAACATCCCTGGCAATAATTGAGCTTTGGCAGATTGCTGAGCAATGAAGACATTGGTGCACTGCTGAGCAGCAGCCCAAAGGTCACCATACCTCCAGACGGATATGATGGAAATGGAAAAACTGCATAGGATGGCAACCAGAATGATTTGGGGTAGAGATGGGCACGAAATGAGCAATTTTTCATTTTCGTTTTCGTTTTTTCGTTTCGTTACATAACGAAATGAAAAACGAATTTTGTCTCCAAAATGAAACGAAACGAACTGAAACAACAGAAATTTTGTCGTGTGTTTTGTTTTCGTTGCGGCAAATGCATTGAACTGTAATGAATGCTAACGAAACAGCAATTTTTTGTTTTCGTTTTCATTTTTCGTTTCGTTATGTAACAAAACGAAAATGAAATTTTTGCAAAAAATTCACGAAAAACGAAAACGAACCGAAACGGACCCCCTAAACGACAAACGACAAACGAAACACCATTTTTTTTTAGTCGTGCCCATCTCTAATTTGGGGACTGGAACACCTTCCTCGCCATCTGAGGCTGCAACGGCTGGGCCTCTTCATTCTCAAACGAAGGCGCCTAAGAGGTGACCTGATTGAAGTTTATAAAATCATACACGGTGTGGACAAAGCAGATAAGGAAAAGCTGTTTTCCCTCTCGCACAACCCTAGAACATGGGGGCACTCCATGAAACTTTGGTGTGCTAGATTGCAGACAAATAAGAGAAAGTACATTTTCATCCAGAGGATCCCTGGTCTGTGGAACTCCCTGCCAGAAGAACTGGTGACAGCTGTCAGCCTTGACAGCTTTAAAAAAGGATTGGACAAGTTCATGGAGAACAAGGGTATCAATGGCTATTGGCTATCATGATAGATGCCTAAGGACAACCTCCGGTTTGGAGAGATAGGCAGGATCTCTCTCAATACCACTTGCAGGGAATTGTAAGCAGGTGAAGACATCTGTTTGGGAATACCCTGAAACAAATGATGAGCCAATGTGTGAGACAGAATGCTGGACAGGATTGGTTGTGGCCTGTTCCAGCAAAGCTGTTCTTATGTTCTTAAAGGTAGGTGTGAAGTCAGATGAGAGCTGCCACCAAAAGGAGTCAAACCCTGTTTCCCCCCCCCCCACTCCAGTCAGTCTTGTGACCATGGGGAGATGGTGCCTTCGTGTTTTAGACTACACTTCCCATGGAGCTTGACCAATGGCCAAGCTGACTGTACTCACGGGCGCTGTAGCCTCCGAATACCAATGTATTCTGTGTTCCCATTCCTTCTTGAAGCTTTCTGGGTACTCTTGTGAAAGTTTAGAATCAGTCCTCTCAAGCTGGAGCCCAGACCAGACATCTTAAGATATTTCACTGGAGATCCTCAGGTGGGAAAATAAAAATGTCACAAAGTTCACATGTATTCTGGAGAAGAGCTCCACAGAGGCTTTGAGAAGATGTAGGGCAAGAGAAATTCAAAGTGTTGCTAGCTTGCTATGTTACAATGTGTGATTTTCCTCAGCTCTGTATTTCATATTTACTGTGCTGTGTGATGTGATTGGTCGATTGGTGGTAAGCATGAGCTTACTTTGCTAGTGTGATCGCTCAGGTGGCTACCTTCTATATTAGTTGCAGTATAGGAGAAAGCACTCTCAGGATGCTGAGAAAAAAATGGTTTATTAAAAGAGCCCAATGCGTTTTGGCCAATTCAGGGACTTTTCACTATAGAAAAACATAACATTTAAAAGACATGTAGTCAGAGTAATCAATACGTAAACAACACACAAAATACAAAAACATTTCATATCAAATGCACAGCTAACACCTTGAATACTAAAACAGCATACATAGTAGTCAATGTAAAAATCAACCAAGTATTTATAGGGACACTTTAAAAGCAGTCTGACCTAGCAGCCTCCGACCACTGACTGACTTGCAATCACAACATTCTAGGCATTTTACAAATTACGCTATTCTGAGGGAACAATCATATTAGACATGGCATGCACATATTGTATACAACCTCAATGACGTTACTCTAGTCTATACCTTCTATACTAGTATACGAAATGGGTTAAGGAAACACATCTTCAACTTAAAATCTAGTTTGTTCAGCCTCACTGGGCCAATGTATCCAGTGCGAGCATCACGATGGTGTAGTGTACAGAGACCCAGTTCTATTGGACTGCTCTGCTGCTCCTTCCAAGGACTACCATTAGAGATGGGCACGAATAAAAAAAATGACGTTTCGTTTGTCGTTTGTCATTTGGAGGGTCCGTTTCGGTTCGTTTCCGTTTTTCGTGAATTTTTGCAAAAAATCATTTTCGTTTTCCTTCATTTCGTTACCATTTGATTACCATTTATTGCAATTTTTGTGATTTTTTTTAGCATTTAAAGCAGTGCACTGTATTGCAGTAACGAAGATGAAACGCACGACAAAATTTCCGGTGTTTCTGTTTGTTTCGTTTCATTTTGGAGACAAAATTCGTTTGTCGTTTTGTTGCATAACGAAATGAAAAAACAAAAATGGAAACAGAAAATTGTTCGTTTCATGCCCATCTCTAACTACCATCCTTGTACAGTACCAGTCGATGGTTCCAAGAGTGCAACAGGAAGATACAGGATCTAAGCTCATGTTAGTGGGAACAGTTCATGGTGAGAGATGCTTTCAAAGCCACTCTGGGGAGGTCACAGCAATACAACCATGCAATAAGACAATAAGCAATGAAATAAAAATAAACAGCATTTAACAGCAAACATATATAACGGACAGGTGAGGGCAGACATGGCAAGCCAAGACCTTCACACTTACCCACTTGTCCACCTCTCATGGCTTTGGATGGATAAAGCATTGACGACCATGATGGACAACTCCGGTGGGTTCTGGGGACCAGTTTTTGTTGGTGCTTTTAGCAACCTCGCATGCTACCTGTAGTAGGTGTAGGTGGGAGGGACCTTTCTGGGCTGGGCTGACTGTCAATCACTAAGAGCACTAACCAATAGTTCCTTCCTTGCCTGTGATTTCAAGGAGAACTCCACATCTCTGCTTTGCTTCAAGGTAAATCTAGACAACCACCTGGTACGTATCCCATGATTTCTGTTCCTGCACGGAGTAGGGGGTTGGACTTGATAGCCGTGTGTGCCCTCCCAACTTCATGATTCTATGATTCTATTCTTCCCTGCTCCCGTTGCCAGCTGGAAGTCAGCAGTCTGTTGAGGCCTCTTGCTGAATGGCAGTCAGCCATGTTTGTACAGTTTGCTGTTTGATCTGTTCGGAAGTGCCATGGAAGAAAATGGCCTGTACTGTTTCTCCCACTAATGTCTCAGAGTGAGTTACCGAGACCGTAAGTGCCAGCTGATTATAGAAAAGGGGTGGACTAATATAGGAAGCTTGAAGCTAATCCGCTCTGTGTGTCTTTGCAATTCTGCTACACAGTTAGAAGCTCTGCAGCTTTTTTCTTTCTTTCCCATAGAGACCTGAGGGACACCCAATGCTATGAATGAAAAGAAAACAAATACGAGGCAGAAAATCGAAGGCTGATACTTCACGTCCCTTTCATCATGGTTCATGGTCCCACTTGGTACCGGTACGAAGTAATCTTACCGCACATCCCTTGTGGGACGAGGGGAGTTCATCCCGACCACGCCCCCTGAACTGCGATTTTAGCAGGATGAGCGATTCCCCTCCCTGGCCTCGGGAATCTGCTCGTCACGCTTCTCGTCCCGAGATGAGAGCCCATGAAGTCACGCTCCTCCTGGAACGAGTGACGAATTTCACTTGTTGCGGCGATGCAATTCATTTTTTTTGTCTTTAGAGTGATGTTTTTCGAAATATCAAAAGAACGAGTCATGGCATTGTTTCTGTCACCCTTTCCCCCTTCTTCTCACTCAAATAAGTGCACGATCATTGTTGTCCCGGAAGGTCGGGCCGAAAAAAAGGAGGAAAAACACATGGAATTTCACATCTCATCATGGAACGAGGATGTGCAGTTACAGTCATGCCGGTATCATTAATCACGGGAACAGGGACAGAACCGGAAGAAGACCACGTGACTGCGACCGACATCAACACGCAACGAACGTCCTCCCGGGACGAGAATGGACGTGAAGCAACCCTCAAAGTAAAGCCCTTTTATTGCTGGCGAAAAACTCACAACTGTTGAGGGTGGTGTGTGTGTGTGTGTGTGAACGGCTTATAAAAGTAGCCTTGATTGGGGGGGGGGTCTATTTGAGGTGTAGGTAGGGAGTTTGTACATCAGCTGGCATGGGGCATTTGGGAACTGGAGTCTATTTCCAAGTTCTGAAATAAACACTTGCCTTTCGTTCTTATCTTTAAGAAAGAAAGAAAGAAAGAAAGAAAGAAAGAAAGAAAGAAAGAAAGAAAGAAAGAAAGAAAGAAAAGTTTGAATACGAGTCCAGCTGAAGGCACCTCCTTGGACTCCAGTCCATCCATTAATAGATTCCTTCAAAGGCGTTTGGTTTTGCTTCAGCCTTTCAAAGGTTTACGCTTTGCCTAAAGGGGGAAAATAACAATAAAGCGGCAATTGTCTTGTCATGATTAAGGGCATCCCTCCCCACCGCGGCTTCCTTTTTCTCCTCCTTCTGTGCCATTCACTGTCATTTTTACATGGAAGCCCCAGGAAAAGAGTTCTTAAAAATTAAATTTCATGCTTGCATGTGTTTCTGTGATCTGTCATGTGTATGATCTCCAAGTGGAAAACTTCTCTAAAAATAAATGGATTACCCTTTTCTGCCGCACTGTCTGATGTCTTCTCAGTAGATATCGATGGTTCCCTGTGATCTCTAACCCACCCCAATCGGAATGACAGGCGTTGAAAGCAAAGCCTCTGGGTGGCGCTCTCCGCCTTTGAGGCCCCCTGCGCGTGTGCCGGGTGGGGGCGGTGGGCTTCTCCCCCTCTTAAAAACACACTCCCCACTGGGTTTTGTTTTCGCCTTGCCAAGACATCATCACGTTTTGGCAAATGGCAAATCTTATGACCTTTTCTCATAAAAGCATTGTAAATACCAGATCACCTTGGCTCATTGGGATTTTTTTTTTAAAAAAAACTATTTATTTATTTATTTATTTATTTATTTATTTATTTATTTAATGGCTAAGACCCATCAGTTCTCGAGAGGGAAAGGGAACCACCAAGAGGTTTCTAGACCGACTCCATTCGCTCAGCATGTTACAGTATTTTGGGCTCAGCCCAGGCCTCCACTGTATGGGGTAGGCAGCTTCAGACGTCTAGGGCTCATGAATGCCCCCTTCTGGTACACTGGGGAGCTACCCTTGTGCCTCTGATGATGATGAAGAAGAAGAAGAAGAAGAAGAAGAAGAAGAAGAAGAAGAAGAAGAAGAAGAAGATTTTACAAAAATATTCCTTGCATTAATACTTCATTGTACTCTGCAAAAAACGTTTCTAACCTTCTGGCTGGTGTCAGAAACATTGCTACCCAAGGCTATTGACAAGGCTAGGGCAGTGGTTCTCAACCTTCGTAATGCCACAACCCTTTAATACAGTTCCTCATTAGGGATGGGCAGGAAATGAAAAACGAAATGCTGTTTTGTCATTTTGTTATGTAACAAAATAAAATGAAACAAAACGAAATGAGGAAGCAGCATTTCATTATAGATGAAACGAAAGGAAATGAAACAAAACGGGGGGGGGCCCGAAATGAAACAAAACAAAACATTATTTTTCTGTTTCGTGCCCATCCGTATTCCTGTTGTGGTGACCCCCTTGCCCGGCTTGGAAGAGGCCACAAGCCCTCTTTGGCAGGCCACTGCCACAGGTACCACATAGAACTTCCCTCTATCTACAGGCACCCTCAGCCAAGCTGTAACTCACTCCCCCCTTGTCTTCCCCCCTCCTCCAGACCCAAGCCGTTGGTGCTTTTTTCTTCACTGGCTCATAGGGAACCCTGTGAAATGGTCGTTCGACCCTCCCCAAAGGGGTCCCTACCCCCAGGTTGAGAACCACTGGGCTAGGGGAAGAAAGGGAGTACGGAGAATGTGTGGGGAGGATGGCACAGGGATAGTTCTAATAATGTTGCATGTTGATGGACTGATGAAGGACACTGACACAGTGCTTAAAAAGGCTTAGCTTTTGTTCAGGCGACTTCTGGAGGGGAGGACCGCCTTTCCTTTATGCAGCTGTAATAAAAGAATCATTATTGGATCTCTGCTGGTCTCACAAATTATTCTGAAACAAGAAAAAGTTTGGGATTTAGCCCAGAGGTTTTTCAAAACTTTTTCGCCCCATACTTGCCATTATTTTTGTTTTCCGTAGACTATATATTGAAAATATATTAAATATATTATATAAAAATAAATTCAATAGGGGGGAAGCCTTCATGGAGGGGGCGTTTTTAAGAAATTGAGCACTGGGAGAAATCCCAGCTAGGGCAAAGGAGAGGGGAAGCCTCCGTGAAGGGAGTTGTTTTAAAAATGGGGCTATGGGGGTGGGGGGGTCCTGTAGCAGTGGTGGTGGCAGGGATGGTGTGGAGAGGCCCCACAGAGGTGGCCTCTTTGGGGACAGGAGTGGATGGGGGTAGCAACTGTTCATACCTTTACTGAGCCTGTTGCCCTTCCTTCAACTCTGCTGCTGCTGCTGTTACCTGAAACAGAAGCTGAAACAGACAATCACCACTTCCAGGAGGAGTGTGGGGGAGAGAGAGGGAGAGACACCGTTGGGTTAGAGCACTTTTGATTATGTGACAAACACGAGAGTGTTTGTATATAAAGACACTGCTCGTTAATAGGCAAAAATGTTCAGAAACTTTTGCTCGTTAATTGAAATGCTTGTAAACCAGGTTACTTGTTAACCAAGGTACGGCTGTATTTATATCTGGAAGTTGAGTCATGGCTACTGGACTTCTTTTTGAGACAGAGATTCTATCTCTCAAGAAGAAGTCCAGTAGCCATGACTCGACTTTCAGATAAACTCACCTGGATGACTGAGAATCTTCACAGGCTGTATTTATAGTAGATTTGAATTTCAGACAACCATGATTCGGTTACAAGTATCTGTCATGTGGCTGCAAAACACGAGTCCCCAAACTTTGCAAAATAGACTTCAAACACCTGCACATGGCGAGAGGATCAAGTTCCGAAAAATGATGCAATACTTCCATCCCTCACACACAATGCAAAATGGGCTTTCAAGGTATGCACATCACATGGATCAGGTCCCTACCTTTGCACCACTTGAGAGATGCATCAAAAAAGTTTAAAACTTTCCAAAAATTGCTGCCAAAAACGTTCAAAAATGGCACCCAAACAATTTGTGTTAGGTGTATGACATTTACAGAATGCCTAAATGTTGGTGATGATCTGCCTAAATAGGGTCCACTCACGTGGACCCCAATTTACATTTTGTGGACCCCTAATTTTTTCTCTCACTGTCATAGACCCCCTGCAAGTCGAAATAAACCACTTTGGGAACCACTTATTTAGCCTGAACTCTACAATAGTATTTTTATTTATTTATTTATTTATTTATTTATTTATTTATTTATTTATTTATTTATTTATTGGCCTGTTCTAAGCCTTAAGGCAGGCTTCCCCCAAAAAACTAACTAGCAAAAATAAATAAATAAAGAACTAGGGGACATACACTCAAATTGAGGGCTGGGAGAGTAAGAACAGACAAAAGAAAATATTTTTTTCACCCAGCGTGTTGTTAGTCTGTGGAACTCCCTGCCACAGGAGGTGGTGATGGCATCTGGCCTGGATGCCTTCAAAAGGGGATTGGACAGATTCCTGGAGGAAAAGTCCATCACACGTTACAAACCATGAGGGAGATGTGTCATCTCCAGGCTTAAAACCAGGGTACTTCAAGGACCAGATGAAGGGGAATGGTATCAGGAGACAGATATCTAGTATTGTGCACTCCCAGACACATTTGGTAGGGACACTGTGAGATATAGGAAGCTGGACTAAATGGGCCTTTGGCCTGATCCAGCATGGCTCTTTTTATGTTCTTATGCTCTTATCATCCTAGGAAATAATGAATTAATGGCAGAAAAGAAAGAATACTTGAGCTACATAATGAGAAACCAAAAGTGCAGAATATCATTAAAAGGGGAAAAAATATAAGCCGAAGAAGAACTTGTTGTCTCAGGAACTAGGGGGAGCGGTTTCAATGGAACACCACCATCATTTCAAACTGGTACATCTAAGGTCCCAGTAGCCATTGAGGGGGACCTTCCTTTCTGCTCACACAGAAAGTGTTTGAGAGAACTTGAAATTCTTTTGCTTAGTTATGGTTACTTCACATCCTTCCTCGTTCCGAGATGATGTTCGTTGCGTGATAACGTCGTTCGCGGTCATGTGGTCTTGTCCCAGTTCTGTCCCTGTTTCCATGTGCCTACGGGCATGATTGATGGCATTGTGTAACGACTGTTACTGCATGTCCTTGTTTCATGATAACATCTGTACTTCCCTGCCTTGTTTGCCTTTTTTTTTTTTGGTCTGACCTTCCGTTTTTCGATCTTTTGAATCTCCGCAACTTTGTCTTCCATGCGTTAAAAAGCAAAGTTCGAGGTTTTATGTCTTTTTATATCTCTGCACTGCATTGCTAACACCATAGGGAATGTAATGGTGAATGGCCCTTTTCACTCCTGCCACTAGATGGAGACTGTGTTCGTTCCGCGACAACCCTTACTTCACCGGATCTCGTCTTGAAACGAGAACCAAGACAAGCAGATTTCCGAGGCCAGGGAGAGGTATGACTCATCACGCTTAAATTCCCAGTTCCAGGGGCGTGGTCGGGACAAACTCCCGTCATCATGCAATGGATGTGCGGTAACATTTCTTTGTACCGATCCCAAGCGGGACGGCGAACAGCGATGAGAAGGATGTGAAGTAATGGCCTAAGTCACACTAAAGTTCAGCCCATGGAATCAGTGAGGATTTGTTGAGTCAACTCAGCCAGCCATAGGTTCCATTGAATCAAAGGGGCAACAGGACTTCAGCCATTTCATTACTTTCAAAAGGCAACTGCTATAATCATAAAGTAACTCACTATGGGTAACTGCCTTCCTCTGATTCTGTGGCTGACATCCAGTAATAAGTCACATTTAGAGTAGGTCTACTGGATCAGTGGAACTTACAAAGGAGATTATTCAACAAATCCACACGGATTCAATGAATCTACTCTTGTGCAACGCACTACATAAGCAACAAGTTTTCAACCACAGACTATGGAAAATTTCAGAATACATAATTAGTTCCAGTACAAAATGGATGTGAACTAAAGGCCTTAGACTCTACAGGGCAGAGATAATGACATGATTCTGAGACTCAGGAGGAGGAGGGACAGGTCTTGGAGGTTTATGTAATCGCTTGGCCTTCACCTGCTCTTTCTACCACTTGAGAAACATTATATAATGTCTGTATAACCTACAGTAACCCAGTCCTAGATGAAGTGGTACTGGAGGCCTTGAATACTACCAGGTTGCTTCTTCCCATAAAAGTGTTCTTAAAATTCTTACTGGAAGGGGCAAATGGGTCCATTCGAAGGCTTATGTTGCTTTTCTCTGGGATTGGGTGCAAAAAAGATTATCTGCCTGTTGGGCGCTTGCACCTGAAGGTACCACCCAAGCAGGTGTGCTGTCCTCTATCAAGCTGATGCGAGGGGATATGGGGATGCACGTGGTCCTATTTAAGCTAGGAAAGATGACCATAACATCCAAGGCTGACCGACCACAGCAAAGTGGAGAAAGCATGAGCTGCGTTGTCGAGGGTGCTGGCACCGTGGATGGATTCCTAGTGGAGGAGGAAGGAAGCACAGAGGGGGAGGAGCTTCAAAGATGGGAACTATAAAGGAGGAGGAGGGCGCAAAAGCGGGGCAGGGAGGTGGATGGCAAGAGAGTGGTGAAGTATGGAAGGGCCCAATGGAGGAATGGCAGGACTACGCATTCCGGGAGGTGATGGGTCCCGAGAGGAAGGGCCCTACCGAGGAGATTATGGGTCCCTGGAAGAGACCACCTGCCAAGGGACGTGGACGGGCCAGATGGAAGGAGTCTATGGCGGACTGGGCTCGCCACCCCTGTTGTGGGACATTATGCAATGGTCAGGGACCGCACTTGGGGAGACCCACTGACATGGAGCGGTTTGGGAGAAGTCATAGCCAACAGAACTACAGTGGACCCTCGTATAACAAACGGTTTGTATAACATAAAATCTGTACAACATAAAAAATTCCAGAGAGGGGAAATTTGCTTAACAGAATCGCCTATGGGGCAAATCTGTACAACATAAAAATGGTCGCGATTAGGGATTACTCTGTTTTCAATGCATTCCTATGGGAAATTTGAAGAAAGGAAAATTTGCTTAACATAATTTCATTTGGAACGAATTAATTCCTTTATACAAAGTACCACTGTATTGACATTACAAATGGACACTTGAGCCTAGCCAAGTTATGAAGAAGGTTTGATTAAAAAGTTTGACAACATTGATGTGGTTATTATGGTTCCAGAGATTGATGTTAATAAAGATACTTCCTTTGAACTACCGTCTCCTCTCTTTGAGGGGTCCACGGGTGGGGGATCGACTGAGGTACAGGACGGACCTCATCACACTGCCCCACTGTGTTTATTGCTATGGTACATTTCTTTCACACACACGACAGTACCTGAGTTTTATTTTAATATGACAAAGGCAAAGGCCGAACCACTCAAGAAGTGTTTTCAGGAAGGAGGAAGACAATAATAATGGCAATAAATTCACATTTTTGGTGAAGCAGTCTTTTCAAAGCACATTATAGACCTGACCTTGCTCTCATCCTGCTAACAATAACGCTGTGAAACCCTTCCGAGTTCCTTGAACTGACACACTTTCCCCAAGGGATTAAACCTTTTTTAAATACCCAAGATGCCTCGATAATAATCATCATGTGCTGTCGAGTCAGTTCCGATGGAAAGCAATCCTTTCTAGGCTTCTGTTTGGTAGAAAATATTCAGAAATGTTTTCACATCCCCTTCTTCATATCAATCAGGAAGTTGGGTCATTTCCAAGGTGTGAAGACTGCAAGCTGGGCCTTCTCTCCAGGTGAGGACAATTTAGGTGTTTCTAGTGTTTGGGTCCTGCAGCTGGAACTGCCAGAAAGGAGAATGAGGGAACCTGTAGTCCAAACCATTTATTTATTTGTTTTGATTTATAATGTAGGACCCCCGCATCCACTGATTCATTAACCACCGATTCAGTTATCCATGGTTGGCAGAGGAAAATAAATAAATAAATAATTCAGCAGCTGTAAAGCAAGCTACTGTCACAAACAGCAGCTGTAAAGCAAGCTACTTTTGTAAAACAGCAGCCGTAAAGCAAGCTACTGTCACAAAACAGCCGTTTTGGGGAAGGTTGGCATTCTCTCTTATCCGCAGTTTTCATTATGTATGGGAAGGCCTGGGACCAATCCCCAGTAGATACCGGGATCTTACTGTATACCGCATCCTCTGACCGAGGGTCACCATTGCACAATACCCATCATTAACAGCCACCAGCACCTACATTAGAGACGTGAATCTCATAGTCTGAGAAATCAACAGAAAAATTCTGCTATGTGAGATATTTCTCTCCCCGCCCCTGCCTCCATCTTCCTGAGAAAAACAGGCAGAAAGCAAAACCAACACACACACAAAAATGCGAAGGAAAATTTTAGACCAGGCTCTTTGTTTCCGCGAAAGGCCAGACAGTCTCACAGCTTCAGGGAGACGTCCTGACAGGCTAAGGCCCTGAAAATTGCCAAGAACAAGACTACTATACTCCCCCCACCTCTTGGAAGTTCTCTTCACAATCCTAACCTACCCCATGAAAATGCCGACATGTTTTGCCTCCCCTTCCGGGCACGTCTGGTGGGAATGAGTCGCTCAGTCCAGTGGATTTGCCAAAGCTCTACGGGAAAGGGCTCCAGCCTTTGGCTGCACAGGGAGCGGCCGCAGCGGTGCCAACCAGAATGAGTGGCATGCCAGCCAGACAAACGCCGCAGACCTGGGCTGAACTATCGGCTGTTAAAGAGGAGCGACGCCTTGTATTTGGGTGGAAACAGACAAGAGAAGGGTTTATTCCTTCAGGAGACCCATTCATTGATACAGCGGTGGTGGTGGGGAGACTCTTCACTTAATTGCAGAAGTCCCTTGAGTATCCTTTGAGGGCTGATGTCAAAGATGAGACCCTGTGTGCAGCCACCTCCTTGTAACAAAGGTTTCTTAGAAGGACGAGGAGGAAGGAAGGAAGGGGAGGTGGCCACCCTCCCAACCACTGTTTCCCCAAGGCAGGAGCAATGCGAGTGAGCGTGTAATCAACAGTTGCTGCCATGCCCGCTCACTCCTGCCCTGCCGAGTGACACCGGGCTACTCAGAATTTGAAAATGGACCACATTTGGCCCCTGGGCTGGACTTTGGACATGTCTGGTATAGTATGATATTTTATGTGCCCTCATATCACATCTGAATTATGACGTGCCTAAAAGCGTTTTCAAGGTATGTGAGATATTTAAGACATGGTTCTGCTGGTGCCACCACCCCGTGGGTTACCGTGGCGGAACATAGATTTGAACCCATGTCTCCGTGTTTTTAGCCCATTACTCTCTCTACTAAACCACGTTCTTAATTTACGCGTCACTAAAAAGCACATCCAATCTCACCTGATTTCAGAAGCTAAGCAGGGCCGGCCCTGGTTAGCACTTGGATGGGAGACCACCAGGGAATACCAGGTGCTGTAGGCACCTGGAGTAGGAACTGGCAAACCACTCCAGTATTCCTGCCAAGAAAACTCCATGGACATGGGGTCACGAAAAGTCGGTCACGACTGTAATGACACACACGCACACACATAAACACACACAAAGTCACTTGGGAACCAATTACTATGAGAGGTGGTGAGTGCTCCAATACTGCCAATAATACATTATTCTATTTCACTTTAAAGTTAATTTTAGTTTTATTTCTATTGTATTATGTTACTGCATTTATGTTTTTATTGTATGAATTATAATTTATGAATTGTTGTAAACTGCCCAGAGTGACCTCGCTGCCAGATGGGCGGTATAAAAATCCAATAGAGTGGACCCTTGTATAACAAACAGTTTGTATAACATAAAATCTGTACAACATAAAAAATTCCGGAGATAGGGGAAATTTGCTTAACAGAATCGCCTATGGGGAGAATCCATACAACATAAAAATGGGATTACTCCGTTTTCAATGCATTCCTATGGGAATTTGCATAAAGGAAAATTTGCTTAACATAATTTCATTCCGAACAAATTAATTCCTTTATACAAGGTACCACTTTATTTAAATTCGGGGGGGGGGTGTTCAAGAGAAATTCAGTGAACCCCCTGTTTTCTGGCTATTGATAACCCAAATGCCCCCATTTCATGTTATTATTGTTATATACAATCTTTTTTTTAATTATTCCAACTGCAGAAGAGGCCAGGGTGGCCCCTGAAATTGGGCAACCATGGCAGCCCCGGTTCCTTTTGCTACCCCCTCAGCTTCTTATCCCTAGGGAATGGTCCACCCCACTACTGAGCAATAAAATCTACCGAGAAATGGACAACGAAGAGAAAGAATGCGAATAAACGTTACTTCACAAATGCCTCCGACTAAAATGACAGCGTGTGCATAACCACACAATGCCAACATCAGAGCCTGCGTAAGCTGACCTACTTTTATGCAGGACAAAAGCAGGATTAAAATCCCTCTCCCCCCAATAACATTTTCTCTCTACCCCCACCCCACCACCCCCTGCCTATGGGGATGAGAAGAGAGGAGGTGAGAAGCGTGGGGAGGCTTTTAAAAAAAAATCCTTTGTAGGTGCTTATCGACGTTTGACGATTATGAGGAGGAGGCGAGGCACAGAATATTGGACACTCAACCAACTTTCCTTCTAACCCTCTCTCACAAGTTACTTCCCCTCCCCCTCCCAAGCTCCCTGATGGGTATCTTTTGATGTCATACGCATAGGCTGGGAACTTAAGACAAGGCAGCTAGACAGCTCAGTGGCTTCCTGCGGAGCCAGAGTTTGCGAGTTCGATTCCCCACTGGCCTTCCTTGAGAGAGGCAGGGCATGATGATCCATAGGGTCCCTTATAGCTCTGCAGTTCAAAAGTGGTTTATTATTATTATTATTATTATTATTATTATTATTATTATTATTATTATTATTATTATTATTATTATTATTATTATTATTATTATTGAGGCCACGACTGTGTAATCTCTGATGTCTTTCCGGAAACAGGCAAAGACCTTTCTCTTCAGGCAAGCTTTCCCTGAATGATAGACTACCTATTATGTGTCTTTTATATGAATCGATAGGATCACATATAGACTTTGTGTTTATAAAGCAAAGCAAAAGCAAACTGTTCTGCTTATATACCGCCCCATACCACTTCTCTGGGTGGCATACAGTTTAATAACAGTATGCAGGCTACATATTGCCCCTCCCCCCCCCCACAGCAAGCTGGGTACTCATTTTACCGACCTCGGAAGGATGGAAGGCTGAGTCAACCATGACCTGGCTACCTGAGATTGAACCCCAGGTCATGAGCACAGTTTTACCTGCAGTACAGGCATAAGAACATAAGAACATAAGAAGAGCCCTGCTGGATCAGGCCAGAGGCCCATCTAGTCCAGCTTCCTGTATCTCAGAGTGGCCCCACCAGATGCGTCTGGGAGTGCATGAGACTAGATATCTGTCTCCTAATACCACTCCCTTGCATCTGGCCCTTGAAGTACCCCGGTTTTAAGCCTGAAGATTACACATCTCCATCATGGTTTGTAACTAGTTTCATGAGCTCCCAGAGGCATTTGGTGGGGCCATTGTGAGATACAGGAAGCTGGACTAGATGGGCCGTTGGCCTGATCCAGCATGGCTCTTCTTAGGTTCTTAGGTTCTTATGGCCTAAAAGGCTACCTTCGTAGGGCTTCCAAGCTATTTTCAAGGTGGGATTCACCGTTGCCTGCCATCTCTCACTCGGAATCGGAACCCAGGTCTTCAGATTCTTAGCCTGACACTCTTTATCTACTGCATGATGCTACTGAAAAGTTACAGCTACATCCTAAAAGGAATGACATTATTCTTTCTTCAACTGTAACACAACGTATTAACAGATTAAAACCATAAAACCATAAAACAGTAACACAATAAAAATAAAAATAAAAATAATATCAGCTTCATAGGCAATCAGTTACCAATCCCAACCCCCCAACCCCGTCACTTACGCATGGACACAGACTGTTAATTAACGCTGAAGTTCTAAAGTTGCGTGCAGGCCTGTCTCGGTGTTAATTAAAGTTCAACGATGGAATTTAATTTCGACGCCACGTGAGCAATCTCGGGGTCTCTCCTTTTAAATGTGCTCTTTTCATTCCTGCCTGGAGTATTTGCTTCTTTAACCTTTTGCCAAGTCGGCTGGTGCCAAAGGAACTCTCCTTGCTTTCAAAACTCATGATCTTTTTCTCCCTTCAGCCAGGAGGGCAGCGTTTCTCTTTGGAATGCTGACTCTTGATTGTGTATTGTTGAGAAATTGTTTTTCATCTAGTGTTTTTTTTTTAATGCAAAACAAAAGAAAGGCCACCGGTGCTGACATGTTAATCTATTGCTCTGGGCCAAAGTTCACACGTACCCACCCACAACTCACCGCCACATTACACTTTTCGCCCACTTTCACTGGGTAAAAGTTGAGAGATATTCGGAATACAGTATAATTCGTTTCCACTATGGGTTGCTTTTGGATCAGCACTGTAGTGTTAAAATGCTGGCCATGTATTTATTAAGCATACTCTGCTGTGTTCTTTTGTACAGCGGTACCTTGTATAAAGGAATTAATTTGTTCCAAATGAAATTATGTTAAGCAAATATTCCTTTATACAAATTCCCCACAGGAATGCATTGAAAATGGAGTAATCCCAATTTTATGTTTGTACGGATTTGCCCCATAGATGATTATGTTAAGCAAATTTCCCCTATCTCTGGAATTTTTTAGGTTGTACAGATTTCATGTTATACAAACTGTTTGTTATACAAGGATCCACTGTACTTTCTCATTTGGATTGTGACTCACTAATTTAGTCATTTATACTCTCTCCATCAGACCAAACCAAAGCTTGGAACAGTTATGTTTTTCTGACTGCGACTCCCAGAATCCCCATCAAAATAGATGCTTTGAATAACATAGACCGTAAGCAATATCTCGTTGCTATTCCAACTAGGAGGAGACACAATGGACCCATGGGGAAGTCAACATTTATGCAAACTCTACTGCATCAGTGGGTCTATTCTAGCAACATAATACCTGCCCAGTCCAAGGAAGTTTGGCCCAGTTTGGAATTTTGGTTAAAAAAATACCAGCTGAGCAGGGGAAGTTCAGGAACTTACAAAAGGGGATTGGACAGATTCCTGGAGGAAAAGTCCATCACAGGTTACAAACCATGATGGAGATGTGTGTTATCTCCAGGCTTAAAACCAGGGTACTTCAAGGGCCAGATGCAGGGGAGTGGTATCAGGAGTCCCGTGCGCCCCCAGATGCATTTGGCGGAGCCACTGTGAGATACAGGAAGCTGGACTAGATGGGCCTTTGGCCTGATCCAGCATGGCTCTTCTTATGTTCTTATGCTCTTATGATCCCATGCACTTTGCTTCATACCCAGTGATCGCAGCACCCAAAAAGGAGAAGCATCTCACAGGGATCAGAAACGTGCGGGAAGAGCCACTTGGTAGGCAATGACGCCTCCATCGATTACGATATCATGTGGAATCTGTCAAAAGGAAGGAAGAAGTTCCTCCTTGAAGAATTCCAAACAGTAGGCTCAAAGCCGGTCTGAGCACATCCCTCAGCCTTAATGGGGAAAGCAGTTGAGTATGTTGGGTCTGGAGAAGCAAGAATGGATGGTGGAGGCATCCTCATAGTAGCCTTCCTCCAACTGGAGCAGATGAGGGAGAATGTTCCGGAAGATGGACAGTCTTGATTGTTGTTCCCACAGAAGTAGGACTAGGAGTAAAGATGGACTCTAAAGGGCAGCGGTGGTGAACCTTCGGCACTCCAGAGGTTTTGGACCGCAACTCCCACAGTCCTTTGTCTTTGGCAATCTAGGCTCGGAATTCTGGGAGTTGTGGTCCAAAACATCAGGAGTGCTGAAGGTTCGCCACCACTGCTATAGGGGAATATATTTTAGCAAAACCCTGGGAGACATTTGGGAATGGCATAGAAAGTGATTATTTCTCCACTACTTAAGCAGAGGCTGGAGTTGCAAGAGCTCTTGGATTTGCCCAGTAGTTAAACTAGAGGTGACCATCCAACTCAAAAAGTTAATGATTTCCCTGATGATTTGGCTGTATTTCATTTTTCTTCAATCGTTTTTCTTACGGAACCCATAGGTACTAGCACTTGCTGGTTTAAAGGAAGCCCCACTGTTTCCTCCTCTCGCAGAGGAGAGGATGCTGCTCTCAAGATGATGGCATCTACTCCAGCGACACACTTCTTATCTTAATTTTTTTTTTAATGGGAAGAAAGAGAATGTGTTTCCTCTTCAGAGCTCATGTTTTATTCATATGCAAATTGATGCAGATTTAATTGATTGATAAATCCATCAATTGATTAAAATGCATGGAACTCATCAGCTGCTCTTAAAAGAGAGAGAGAGAGAGAGAGAGAGAGAAGAAAATGGTGTTACAGCCCTGGTAATGTCTAATATCTGGCTGAACAAAGGAGGTGCAGATTGGGTCCTAAGAACCTGTACCTATATTTGTTCTGGCCCCAAAATGGCCCTGAGCTCGTGGCTCAGAGGAATGTTAAAAGGGAAAGTATATATTCACACACATGACCATTAGGGAGCAATATTGTGTTGGACTACTATGTCCAGCATCCACCACCCAAAATGGCCCAGGGTAGAGAGTGTTCTAGCAATTGCAATCTCCAAGAAATACCATTTCTAGGCTATGGTGTCTGTATCCTTCCAAGCTAGGAGAGAACATATTTAGTGGTATCTTTTAAGAATTACAACTCCCATGATCTTTGGGGCTGGGGCGGGGTAATGTGATCTCTGTAACCCGCCATAGATCAAAGGTGGCTTGACAGCACCTAACAATCACCATAGAGCAAAGCGTTCTGCATATATACTGCCCCGTACCACTTCACATTGTCTCTGGGTGGTTAACATTTTTTAAAATTACAGTATGCAGGCTACACATTGCCCCCCCCCCAAGCAAGCTGGGTACTCATTTTACCAACCTCGGAAGGATGGAAAGCTGAGTCAACCTTGAGCTACCTGGCATTGAACCTCAGGTTGTGAGCACAGTTTTACCTGCAGTGCAGCTGTTTAACCACTGCGCCATGGGGCTCCTTGGTGTGTTTCCATGTTTTGGGAAGAGAGAGAAGGAGAAGGAGAGGATTATTTTCACTTTGTGAGAGTGTGTATAGGACAGAATGTTTTAGATAGAAAAAGGCACCGATGCCTGGCTAAAACCTGGAACTACCTGGTCTCTCGTGCAATGTTTTTTGAGTCCCAATTTGGCTCAGGATGACTTCACTTTGCAGGCCTGTTGGTCCCTGCAAAAAGAGGAACGACAACGGAAATCCGTGCCCTTGGTTTCCCCAGAATCGCCCCACCGCTAAAACAAGCCGGGCTACCAGCCTGCACCAGGGACCTTGTCCTTTTAGTTTATTCCAAGGATAACAGGTTTAGTTTCTCTAAAAGGTCCCAGTCGTGGGAAGGGAAAAAAACACACACGTGTTTTCGCCGATTCCCTCCCCAACCCCCACTGCCCCTTTGCCTAATAGTTGCATCTTATTAAGTTTGCTTGTTTAATTGGCTGGGATGATTATGCATTCCCCGTTGAACGGAGGGGACTGAAGGACAGAAGGGGCTATTTGTCGTACAGTAGGTGTGAGATGCAGAGTTCTTGGATGCAGCGAAAGGCAACAGAATGCTGGAACCATCTCCCGGCGCTAATCAACGGCACTGATTTGTTATGCCA
Organism: Phrynocephalus guinanensis; assembly: GCA_037367245.1. Lineage (NCBI taxonomy): Eukaryota > Metazoa > Chordata > Lepidosauria > Squamata > Agamidae > Phrynocephalus > Phrynocephalus guinanensis. Next base: position 203,648,203 of record CM074732.1, on the reverse strand, counting down.
GTTCCCTTCTCCGCGAAATCAAAGAGGACACATCTGAAAAAGTAGATAGTCTAATGAGTAAGACATTTGGTAAATAAGACCAATTAAAAAATCAAACGGGGAACACATCTGTAAAAGCAGATAATATACCAGGTAAGACATTTGGCAAATAAAACCAAATAATGATGTTGTAAACCTCAGCCCAGGCTCGGGTGCGGGAGGAAAAAGGCATCTTTATTAGGAGCGATTTATTGAAACCGCGCTAAAGCTTTTTTGTTTTGTTTTGTTTTTTGTTTTAATTTAAATACACCAGCCAGATTATCGCTTGTTGGATAACATGATCCTCACTGCGTTCATAGGGATGGAACAACTGCCAGTTTCAGTGGCGTTTCATTCCAAGGAAAGAAGGCAGGGCTGAGACCTAACCAGCCAACAGAGTATACGAACGTTTGTACTTATAAAGTTGCAATGTTTGTTACTATTGCCACACTGTCTTGTACTGTTAGTGTTCTTGGTCCTTAAAATAAAAGACCGGAGGAGTTACAGTGTTCCCCCGCCCTTTCGCGGTTCATATACTGCGGTCCCGCTATATCGCGGGGCCACAGTATATGAAATAAGGCCCCCTGAGGTAAGGGGGGAAAGGCCTGTTTCAGGCCTCCCATACTCAGGACTGGAGCTGCCCCAGTTGGAGGCCTCAAAAGTGCTTTCCGGTAAACCGGAAGTGACTTCCAGTAAACTGGAAGTGACTTCCGGATCACCAAAAATAATTTCTGAGGCCTCTGAGGGCCTTTCTAGGCCTGTCAGAGGCCTCAGAAATGATTTTAGGCAATCCGAAAGTCACTTCTGGTTCACAGGAAGGCCTTTTGGGGGCCTCCAGAAGGCCCTTGCAGGCCCATTCAGGGCATCGCCAGGCTGGGGATAAATACAAGAGCCCACAGCTAGGTCCCCCAGGCCCTACCCGACCTGCACCCGCATATCACGGATTTTCAATTATTGCGGGTTGGGTTGGGTCCCTAACCCCTCACTGTATTTCCTTCTTGGACGACAACTCAGAGAATTCGACAGCCAGCATCCTTACTGATGCCACTGGCTGTAGCAGCTTTCTCCGTCTCTGGAAGGTCATGCGTTCAAATCATGGGCTGTTCCCCTAAAGTTTCTCAAGCCAGGCAGTTGGGAAGGGTGCTGTAGCACTAAAGTCGTCTGCCCAGATATTCTCCTCTGTAAACCTTCAGAGCAGTTCATCCAGGCAGCTGGATCAGTACGTATCAACAGTTGAAGAGCGGGTCTTTTTTAAAGCTAACAGCTCTGAATTGCCCATGCAAGACTAAATTACTCGGAAACGCTTTGCATCACAATAGGAACATTTTGGTTTGGAATTTTTGGATATATTTTTGGCTGAAATAAAACAAAACAAAGCACAGCTCAATGAAATAGGAAAGATATCCTAGAAAAGTTACTTTTTTTTTGAATAACGACTCCTGGAATCCCCAGCCACTGTTTCCAGTGCTTATGCCGGTTATGAAGTTCCAGGGGTTTTTCATTTCACTTCCCAAACCAGGAAGATTTCGAACCTGTGATTCCGTTACACTGCTGGTGGCTTTTGGCCCCCAAATGCTGCCTGTGTCCCTGCTTAGTGAAGGAATTGTTGGCCAAGCTAGTTAAGTTTCTCTTCTCTTCCAGAAATTATGGAGCCTACACCTGATTTTCTATTTCCTTGCACGGATTTGCATGCATCCAATACTTTAGGAGCACCTAAGATGAAATTCAACACCTCTTTGAATGTTTTTCATTCAAAACCTCAGAGGAGAGACACACACATTTCTCTCCCTATACGCTTTGTTGTGGTGGTTGTTTAGAAGATTTATAGCCATGCTGACCCCGTGGGAATTGCAGGTGTGAATAATCACTTTGCAAGTAATATCCTTGTTCTTGATGAGGTGTATATGGGGTGTGTGTGAAGTGCCTTGTATTTCTGTTTGCTTCAGCATATGATTACAAGTTCTCAACACTATACAGTGGTACCTCGGATAACAATGGTGATTCGTTCTCCGAGGTTAGTCGTTATCTGAAACACGTCGTTATCCGAAATGCGGTTTTCCATAGGAATGAATGGGAAACCTATTAATCTGTTCCAGAGCCTAGGAAAAAGGCACAGACACCTGGTTTTTTGCTTAAAACTCTTTGTAAAGTGCACTTTAAAGGTACAGATGCAATGCCACCCGGGATAACTCTTTTTTACTGATGCATGCTGGAAATTCGTTATCCGAGGCAGTCCATAGGGAAAATTTGTTATCCGAGGCAGCCCATAGGAAAATTCATTATCCGAGGCAGCCCATAGAGAAAATTCGTTATCCGAGGCAGACCTATACCTAGAAATTGTGATTCATTATCCGAGGCAGCCCATAGGGAAAATTCGTTATCAGAGGCAGTCCTATACCTGGAAATTTGCAGTCGCTATCCGAAAAATTCATTATCCGGGGCAGTCGTTATCCGAGGTACCACTGTAGATTCCACTCTATTTTGAATCCAGTTCTCAAGACATAAGGGAAGAAGGGGAACAGAGGAGATCAGAAATTTTAGAATCAGTATCTTTTGGCCTTTAAGACTTGTCAACCCCAGTACTCCATCTACTAAGTGTTAGCCATGTTTAACATGGCTAGTTTTTACATGTTGTTGTTTAGTTGTTCAGTTGTGTTCGAATCTTCATGACCCCATGGACCATAGCACGCCTGGCCCTCCTGTCTTCCACTGCTTCCCAGAATTTGGTCAAATCCATGTTGGTTGCATCAATGACACCCTCCAGCCATCTCATTCTCTGCCGTCCCCTTTTCCTTTTGCCTTCAATCTTTCCCAACATCACGGACTTTTCCAAGGACTCCTCTCTCCTCATGAGGTGGCCAAAGTACTGGAGCCTCCGCTTCAAAATCTGTCCTTCCAGTGAACATTTGGAGTTGATTTCTTTCAGGATGGATAGGTTTGATCTCCTTGCAGTCCAGGGGACTCTCAAGACTCTCCTCCAGCACCACAGCTCAAAAGCGTCAATTCTACAGCGATCAGCCTTCTTTATGGTCCAGCTCTCACTTCCATGCATGCATGACATAACTTGACCATTGTGTAAATTTATTTATTTATTTATTTTAGAGTATTTTAACCCCGCTCTTCTCCTTGGAAAAAAGACCCAAGGCGGCTTACAGAATGAGGGATAATATACAGTCCAGTACAATTAAGACATGTTCAAGTATTGAGAACATGGAATTGAGGGACATCTTACAGCATTAATAGACAGACATTACATTAAAGCTACAAAAGAACGTGAGCAGTTAAAGGGGAGTAAAGTTCCATGTAAAGTTATGAGTAGAGATGGGCAGGAAACGAACAATTTTTCGTTTCCATTTTCGTTTTTTCGTTTTGTTATGCAATGAAACGACAAATGAATTTTATCTCTAAAATGAAACGAAACGAACAGAAACACCAGAAATTTTGTCATCCGTTTCGTTTTCGTTACAGCAATACATTGAACTGCTTTAAAAGTTAAAAAAAAATCACAAAAAATTGAAATAAATGGTAACAAAACGGTAACGAAACAAACAAAAACAAAAATGAAGTTTTTGCAAAAATTCACAAAAAACGGAAATGAACCGAAACGGACCCCCTAAACAACAAACAACAAACGAAACACCATTTTTTTATTCGTGCCCATCTCTAGTTATGAGTGATGGCAACTAACATTGAAGACATAGTGTTAATGTAAACACATAAGGTTAAAATTAGTTATAAACACAAAGTCTATGTGATCCTGTAGATTCAAATAAAACACACATAATAGGTAGTCCATCATTCAGGGAAAGCTTGTCTGAAGAGAAAGGTCTTTGCCTATTTCCAGAAAGACATCAGAGATGGGGCAGTCCTGGCCTCTAGTAGAAGGGAGTTCCAGAGTCTGGGCGCAGCATTCGAGAAGGCCCTTTCATGGGTTCCCACGAGACGTACCTGTGAAGGTGGCAGACTGGAGAGAAGGGCCTCTCCTGATTACCTTAACACCCGAGTCGCTTCATACTGCGAGATTCGATCTTTGAGGTAGCTAGGACCCAGGTTGTACGGAGCTTTGTAGGTCAAGGTCAGCACCTTGAATTCTGCCTGATAGTTGATTGGCAGCCCACTTTAATAAGGGTGTAAGGTGATCTCTGTACTCCGCCCCAGTAAGCAGTCTGGCTGCTGTATTTTGGACCCTTTGAAGTTTCCTGAGGCTTTTCATCACTACCTCCACATAGAGAGCATTACAGTCGTCTAGCCAGGATATCAATAGGGCATGTATCACCATGGCCAGAGCTGGTTTCTCAAGAAATGGGCGTAACATGCGTACTAGCCTTAATTGTGCAAGTGCTCTCCTGGCCACAGCCATGACCTGGGCATCCAAGTTCAAGGATGAGTCCAAGAGCACCCCCAAACTGCATACCTGTTTTTTTTTCCAATTGAAAGGTGATCCCATCCAGTACAGGTTGCATCCCTATCCCTTGTTCTCCCTTTTGACTGACCAGGAGCACCTCTGTCTTGTCTGGGTTTAGTTTCCTTTTGTTCACCCTCATCCAGTTCATTACTGCAGCTAAACACTCATGTAAAGTTGAGATAGTAGCTCCCTTAGAGTCCGGAGGTGACAAGAGTTAGAGCTGGGTATCATCGGCATACTGATGGCACCTGACCCCGAAAGATCTGATAATGTGCCCTAGTGGTTTCATATCAATGTTAAATAACATGGGAGACTAAACAGAACCATGAGGGACTCCACAGGTCAGCGGCTGTGGTGTCGAACATCAATCACCTAACACCACTTTCTGCATTGTTTCCTGCAGGAAGGAACGGAGCCATTTTAATGTAGTACCCCCAATTCTCATTTCAGAGAGACGAGTCAGGAGGATGCCATGCCTGTGGGTCAGTGTTGTGTCATTATGTGTCCTTGTGTAAATCTTGCTGGCTGGGTCTCATGCACCCACTTACACTGGATGAGCGGATGTGCAACTGACAGCTGGCAAGCAGCAGAAAACCACATCATTAATTGCCGTTCCACGTGTGGTTTTTCTCAGTAGGATTTTTGTCCTTGTCGCTTGCTCTCCAAATCGGAATTTTGCTGCTGAAGTGCAGAAAAATGAACAATAAAATATATCTAAACTGGAAACTGTGAGAAATGTTGGAGTTATTACAACCCTGTATGCTGCCTTTGGTAGACTTGGCTGGGAGGGACCTTTCTTGGCTGGAGTGACTGTCAATCAGTTTTGCAGTAACCAATTGTTCCTTCCCTGCTGATATTGGAGAGAGCCACACCTCTCTGCTTAAGTATTCTCCTCCCTCTTTTAAAAAAAGTCAGCTGGTTGTTCATACATCATTGTGCAGTATGCAGTTATGCTGTTAGAGCACAGTTAGAATCTAGTGTGCAGGGTCTGCTGGAAGCAGGCTATGTGTCTAATGAGCCCTGTTCCTATAAGCAGTCGTGTCTGTACATTATGCCATTTGGAAGTTATTGAACTATAAGTAGATGACATATTTTTTATTCTTTCTCTTACCAATGTATCAGAGTGAGTTATTGAGACTCTAAGTGCCAGTTGATGAGACAGTAACGGGTGGCCTGCTCTAGGGAGACTTGTTGCTAGTTCTCTATAAGTCTCTGCACTTCTGCTGTGCAGCTAGATGGATTTAGCAGAAGGTTAATCCCCTGCAACAGAAGCCTAGTCTAAGGTTTAGAGAAGGCAGAGAAGATTGTTATATAATAGGGCCCCAGTACTGCTGGGGATCGGTTCTAGCCCTTGTGGTGGATAACAAAACCACAGATAAGAGAGAACGCCACCCTGGTGTTTTGCAACAGTAGCTTGCTTTATGGCTGCTGCTTGTGACAGTAGCTTGCTTTGCAGCTGCTGAATTATTTGTTTACTTTTTTCCTTTGCCAACCATAGAATCATAGAATCATAGAGTTGGAAGAGACCCCAAGGGCCATCCAGTCCAAACCTCTGCCATGCAGGAACCCCCATCACAGTATTTCTGACAGGCGGCCATCTAGCCCCTGCTTAAAAACCTCCAAGGAAGGAGACTCCATCACCCTCCTTTGGGGCAGCTTATTCCACTGCCGAACAGCTGTAACTGTCATGAAGTTCTTCCTAACGCTCAAATGGAATCTCTTTTCCTGTAGTTTGAAACCATTGCCCCGAGTCCTTGTTTCTGAAGCCACGGAAAACACACTTGTTCCCTCTTCAATATGACATCCTTTCAAATATTTAAGCATAGCTATCATATCCCCCCTCAGCCTTCTTTTTGAAAGGCTAAACATTCCCAGTTCCCTAAGCCGTTCCTCATAAGACATTTCTTCCAGACCTTCAGCCATCTTGGTCATCCTCCACTGTACCCGCTTGAGGTTGTCAACATCCTTTTTAAATTGAGGTGTGGATAGCTGAATCAGTGGTTAATTAATCAGTGGATATGGGGGTCCTACTGTAATCTGTTTTCTTCTACACTGTACAATATCTTTCCCAAATCCAGCAGCCTCTGTGCTTCGGAGTAGAGATGGGCACAAAACAGAAACATGGCATTTCGGTTTTTCGTTTGTCATTGAGAGGTCTGTTTCGGTTCATTTCCGTTTGTTGGGAATTTTTTGAAAAATTTCGTTACCGATTTTCGTTTTTTCGTTTGTCATTTCTACCCGCTTTTTGCGCGATTTTTAAAGCACTTCCATGTGCAGGCATCCCCCAATGCCCCAGACCAGAGGGAAAACACTAAAAAAATGGATGCTGGCAGAGACCGTATAGACTAGGTATGCAGGGAGGCTGCAAAGGCAGCGGCGGGCGTTGCCCAGGGTGCAAGGCAGCCGCAGAGTCACTGCACTGCGGGGCAGGGCAGGGTACTCACAGAGAGGTACGCAGCACGCACGCACACAGGGAGGCTGCAGGCCTGAAGCTAGAGTCGCAGAGACAGCAATCCCACCCTAACTCCCACCAGAGACTGCAAGGAGGACGGGGGCTGTCAGAGCTTTTTATGCCCTCTGTGGCTGCCAGACCTGCCCGCCCAGTCTGCAACCTGGGCATGCTATTGGTTGAACATGATCCCACATCACATGGCTTGCCTCCATTTTGTGGCTGGTGGCGACATCCATTTTAAAGGGAAAAGAAAAATACATCACAATGGGAGAAGACAAAAACAAACGTTTTAAGGACCCAAACCGCCCTGGTAGGTATTATCAGACAATATAAATAATTATCGCTGCGTTTTTACGGATGTCCAGGGCGTTTTTTAACATTTAAAACAGCTCATTTCATTGCGCGTGGCCTTAACGGAAACGAAATGTAACAACCACAATTTTCGTGGTTCTGTTTGTTTCGTTTCATTTTCATCACAATTTTCATTTGCCGTTTTGTTACGTAACCTAAACGACAAACGGTAACGGAAATGAAAAAATGTTCGTTCCGTGCCCATCTCTACTTCGGAGTATTGCAAAATGTTGGTGTGTTTAGCAAACGGAAGTGAGACAGTTTATCTTAGAATATTCGCCCAGTCTCCTGCCACAGATATTTAATCCGCTTCTTCCCCAAACTGTCTCCCTTCCGTGTTTCTTGATCACCTCTCGATGACCAGCTCTGGCGTGTAGAAAGCAGCTCAGCTGCCCCGTCAGCCTGCCCATGATTTCACTCCTGCCAAATTTCTGCCGCTGAACTTCAAAGGGCGTTTCCCCGGCTAATTTTTCATCTAGACCGCCGCTGTTCGTTCAGCATATGTACCTTAACGAGCTCCCTCCACTATATCTCAGCTGAGAAACTGCTTTCTCCATCACCACATTTAATGACTTAATTACTGTTGACGGTTAATGGAAGATCAAAACAAAGTGATACGATAATTTGTTTATGCATAGAGAGTTAATTAATACATAAAACACACACGCGTGCGCGCAGATGCCACGTGGCTGTGACTTGGAATAATGTGCAGAGGGGCAATATATGTTCAGTGTGGTTTGCAGGACACGCGTTTCCCCGATACGCCCACATGGGTGCAATTGAAAGGGTCATGCTATATGGCAAACACAGAGTTTGGAAGGAACCTGTTAGAAGGCCAATTCCATGCTAGGGATTATCAAAAAGGGGATTGAAAATAAAACAGCCAACATTATAATGCCATTGTACAAAACGATAGTAAGGCCACACTTGGAGTATTGTGTACAATTCTGGTCACTGCATCTCAAAAGAGACATAGTGGAACCAGAAAAGGTGCAGAAAAGAGTGACTAAAATGATTACTGTGCTGGGGGGACTTCCCTTATGAGGAAAGGCTAAAACATTTGGGGCTCTTTAGTCTGGAAAAAAGGTGCCTGAGGGGGGATATGATTGAGATGTACAAAATAATGCAGGGCATGAGTCAAGTGGATAGAAGGAAGCTCTTCTCCCTCTCACGAAATACCAGAACCAGAGGACATCCAGTCAAATTGAGGGCTGGCAGAGTGAGAAACAGACAAAAGAAAATGCTACTTTACCCAGTGTGTTTGTTAGTCCATGGAACTCCCTGCCACAGGAGGTGGTGATGGCATCCGGCCTGGATGCCTTCAAAGGGGGATTGGACAGATTCCTGGAGGAAAAGTCCATCACAGGTTACAAACCATGTTGGAGGTTATGTCATCTCCAGGCTTAAAACTGGGGTACTTAAAGAGCCAGATACAGAGGAGTGGGATCAGGAGACAGGTATCTAGTCTCATGTGCTCCCAGATGCATCTGGTGGGGCCACTGTGAGATACAGGAAGCTGGTCTAGATGGGCCTTTGGCCTGATCCAGCAGGGCTCTTCTTATGATCTTATGTAAGGAACTAGTTATGTGTTATTTTGGTGCCCTCCAGTTTTACTTGACATTTTTGTGGGAACTATAGGTCAGTTGGCGGCAAGGTGCACTGTTTCTAGATAAAGAATCAGGTCTTTATCCAGGCTGAGAAAGGCTAGAGTAGAAAGCTTCCTGATGGGCAGAGAGACATCCTGACTTAGATTTAGGTGTCATCATAGAATCTGGACCATTTCCCCAGCTGGAATGTGCACTCTTTCTAGATAGGGAATCAGTGCGGTGTCTACTGTGGCCCCAAAGCCCAAGACCACTATTGACAAGTAGTGGGCATGTGGTCGTGGCATAGAATCAGTCTAGAAAAAGTTAAGCATTTAGAAGAAATTTGAAGAATTCCCTCTTCCTCAGTTCCATAAGCTACCATGAGAGTGATGTCTTCTAATAAACTACTTGCCATGGATGACTTAGTATCTGTGTCTGGGCAAAATTTGAATCCAGGTTTCTGTATTTTAATCTGACACCAGTTATTCTGAACCATTTGGGGGGGGGGCACGACCATAAATAATATGAAAGAAATATTGGCTGAATCGGTTGCATAGTCAACCTTATAAGGTGATGTGTGAAGTATTGTTTCCAGTCTTATAATACTTCTCCTCCTCTCCATTAGTAATTGTTTAGCTCATCAGGATAGAGCACTGAAAACTGTCAGCTACAAAGTTGGCAGCTCAGCGGTTCGAATCCCGGGTGCCACAGAGTGGAGTGAGCTCCCGTGGCTAACCCCAGATCCTGCCAAACTAGCAGTTCCGAAGCATGTAAATGCAAGTAGATAAATAGGTACCGCTGTAAAAAGCGGGAAGGTAAAAAACAGGGTTTTCTTGCAGCCATGCCGGCCATGTGGCCGTGGTCTTGCACAACACTGGTTCTTCGGCTTGAATACGGAGATGAGCACCGCCCCTAGAGTTGGACACGACTAAGCACACATGTGCGGGGGGGGACCTTTACCTTTAGTACATATTTAGTACACGTCCATTTGCATTCACAGAATCAGAATAATGGAGTTGGGAGGAGCTTATAACGCCATCAAGTCCAACCCTTTGCCCAAGCGAGGCATCCAAATCAGAGCAGAACTGAGAGGCGGTTGGCCAATTTGCTTTTGAATACATCCAGTGTTGGACCCCTCACCATCTCCTGAGGTCATGGGTTCCATTGCTGAACTGCTATAACAGTTAGGAAGTTCCCCCCCCCCCTGATAGTCTGCCTAAACTTACATAAGAACATAAGAACATAAGAACATAAGAAGAGCCCTGCTAGATCAGGCCAAAGGCCCATCTAATCGAGCTTCCTGGATTTCACAGTGGCCCCCACCAAATATTTCAGGGAGTACATGAGGAATCTGTCCAATCCCCCATCCAGGCCAGAGGCCATCAACACATCCTGTGGCAGGGAGTTCCACAGACTAACAACGCACTGGGTGAAAAAATATTGTCTTTTGTCTGTTCTCACTCTCCCACCCCACAGTTTGAGTGGATGTCCCCTAGTTTCTGTATTTTATGAGAAGAAGAGTGTCCCTCTATCCACTTGATTCATGCCCTGCATTATTTTGTACGTCTCACTCATATCCCCCCCCCAGGCGCCTTTATTTCCAGACTAAAGAGCCCCAAACTTGGCTTCTGGCAGCTTGTGCCCATTGCTGCGTGCCTTGCACTCAGGGATGATGGAGAACACATCCTTCCCCTCCTCTGTATGACGACCTTTCAAATATTTGAAAAGTGCTATCCTGTCACCCCCTCAGTCATCTTTTCCCAAGGCTAAACATGCCTTCGTTCTTTCAGTCTTCCCTCACAGGGCCTATTTTCCAGTCCCCTTATCACCCTTCATGCCCTCCTCTGAACTTACTCCAGTTGTTCACATCCTTCTTAGGTGGTTACTTCACCTCCTTCTTTGTTCCGTGACTAGTTTTGGACCGTGACAGCATTGGTCGCGATCACGTGGTTTTGTTCCTGTTTCAGTGTTCCCATGGTTGTTATAACTTGTCTTGTGACAAGTGTTACCTCACGGTCTTGTACCGTGACAAACACTGAATTTGTCTAGCTTCCTTTTTCCTTTTTTGGGGTGGGGGGGGGCTTAAAAATTCTTTTTTGATATTTCGCTTTTGAAAAGTCAATTTTTTTTTAAAAAATGGACACAGTTTTCTGAGAGAAACGAATGTTTTGTTGCGTGACAGTCGTTACTGCGTGGTGTCTTGTCTCGGAACAGAAAGCAGAAACAAAGAAAGACAAGGGAAAACCCTACCCCAGCACCAGGTACAAGATTGTCCCGCTTAGCACCCATTCCGGGGGCGTGGTCAAGACAAATTTCAGTAGTTGTGCGACAGACGTGAGGTAACATTTTTTTGTACCGCTCCTAAGCGCAACACTAACAGAGACAAAATGGACGTGAAGTAACCGCCTTAAAGTGTAGTATCCAGAACAGAATGCAGTATTCTGGATGAGGCCGAACCGGTGCTGAGTAGAGAGGTATTTTTATGATACCCGCTGAGGCACCTGCCTCACCTAGGCCAATGGAGCCAAACAGGTACTGTTGCCTTTGAGCCTTCTGAGAACATCAAATCCTTGAAAGGACCTTGAACTTTCAAAAGGATTTGAACTGAACTTTGATCAAAGCTTGACTCTTGTGGGAGGCGGCGGGGGGGGGGGGCAAGGGGAGAGCTGTTTTGCACCCCTCCTCAGAGTTATAGACATAGTGGAACTGGAAAAGGTGCAAAGGAAAATGACTAAAATGATTACTGGGGTGGGGGACTTCCCTTATGAGGAAAGGCTAAAACATTTGGGGCTCTTTAGTCTGGAAAAAAGGCGTCTGAGGGGGGATATGATTGAGATGTACAAAATAATGTGCAGGGCATGAGTAAAGTGGATAGAGGGACACTCTTCTCCCTCTCACAAAATACCAGAACTAGAGGACATACACTCAAATTGAGGGTTGGGAGAGTGAGAACAGACCAAATAATTTTTTTACCCTGTGTGTTGTTAGTCTGTGGGACTCCCTGCCACAGGATGTGGTGATAGCATCCAGCCTGGATGCCTTCAAAAGGGGATTGGACAGATTCCTGAAGGAAAAGTCCATCACAAGTTACAAACCATGATGGAGATGTGTCGTCTCCAGGCTTAAAACCGGGGTACTTCAAGGGCCAGATGCAGGGGAGTGGTATGAGGAGACAGATACTGAGTCTCGTGCACTCCCAGATGCATCTGGTGGGGCCACTGTGAGATACAGGAAGCTGGACTAGATGGGCCTTTGGCGTGATCCAGCAGGGCTCTTCTTATGTTCTTATGAGTTAGATGTAGGCCACCATGTATAGCCGCTGGAAAACCCGAACTTGGGCAATTAGCTCAGCCCCATTCTGGATGTGTCTGCAGACGATGGTGTCCCCGCCCCCTCCTAATCTTGAAGCTCACGACCGTCATGACTGCAGCCTGTACGCAGGGAGCTAAACATAGTTTCTTCCCCAATCTCTTGGGATCGGTTCATTTTTATCTCCCCGTTTAATTGAATGAATGATAAATTAGATAAAACTTTGCAGAGCAAATCTTTCAGCAAATGCGAGCGGAAAATCTCAGGCCGTCCGGCTCCGTCTTTGCAGCTGCGCCTTTGTTTTGCAGAAGCCCTAGGTTTTATTGGACGTAAGGCCGGCACACACTCCATCCCTATTAATTCCATTGTACATATTAAATGTCCTGCTTGCCAAAGGCAGGCCGAAAACAAATAGCATATGTTTTAAGTGTAGAACAGAAAGAGCCCACCAATGTTTCTTCCTTCCAAGAAGCCTTCTGTGGTTTAAGGATGTAAAACTCTCCACTAAAAAAGGATTTGGTTTAGCCGGGAGAGGGATCGTCTTGAATCGGGCAAGCACTTGGGGGATTTTTAAGGGGATTAGGAAGGCTCAGTGAGGAAATGGAGAACCAAGGTGGTTACTTCACGTCCTTCTTTGTTCTGTGACTAGTGTTGTACCGTGACAGCATTGGTCGTGATCACGTGGTTTTGTCCCCTTTTCAGTGCTCCCATGGTCGTGATAACTTGTCTCGGGACAAGTGTTACCTCACGATCTTGCCCTGTGACAAACACAGTGTTTGTCTAGCTTCCTTTCCCCTTTATTTTTAGGCTTAAAAAAACCCTTTTTCGATATTTTGAATTACTGGTGATCAGGGTTTCTTATGCCAATGCAGCAGAGTCAAATTAAAAAACAAAACAAAACCCGGACACAGTTTTCTGAGAGAAACGAATGTAATGTTGCATGACAGTCATTACTACATGGTGTCTTATCTCGGAACAGAAAGCGGGAACAAAGAGTGACAAGGGAAAACGCTACCCCAGCACCAGGTGTAGTTTTGTTGTGCTTAGCCCTCGTTCCGGGGGTGTGGTTGAGACAAATTTCAGTAATTGCGCAACAGACGTGAGGTAATTTTTTTTTGCTACCGCTCCTAAGCGCAACACTAACAGAGACAAAACAGACGTGAAGTAACTGCCCAAGTCTTGCCGTTCCCCCCACCCCCCACCCCCGGGGAAGGAACATGGCTAGGGGACTGTGTTGTTGATTCTTTTGTTGTTTCTTTTTCCATCCAGAAGCAGCGGGGCTGCTCTGACAGTCAAATCACTTCCGTCATTGGGCAACCCTACAAATGAATGGCCTCGAAAATGTCCCAACGTGAACAGTCCTGTTCAGCGCTTGCAAAAAGTCAGGTCTGTGGCTTCCTTGGTGGCGTCAGCCCATCTCACAATTTCTCTGGCCATTTTGTCATCCCCGGAGAGTCCTGGCTTGTCATGACCTGCCCACATCCTAAACCACTGAGTTATCCAGAGTGACCTCGCTGCCAGATGGGCAGTATAAAATCCAATAAATAAATAAATAAATAAATAACCATTTGAAGGCACAGCATCTGATTTCTCCCCCCCCCCAAGGGAGTAGGGAATGAATCCAAGACAATATCTACTTATATAGAGATTCCGTGTGCAAGTAAAAATGCTGAACAATCTGCAAGCAGGCAGAATTGTAACTAGAACTGGCTGGCTGGCGCCTTGGTCTAAGGTTCCAAATTTGGAAAGCTGCACACCCATCTATTGGTATTTGCTGATGGAAGGGCCTAAAAAGTAACGCTCTTGGTGCACATATATTGTCTGACCATTGTGTATGATAATTCCATCCCGCTGGAGGCCAGGACTGCCCCATCTCTGCTGTCTTTCCAGAAGCAGGCAAAGACCTTCCTCTTCAGGCAAGCTTTCCCTGAATGATGGACTACCTAATACAGTGGACCCTTGTATAACAAACAGCTTGTATAACACAAAATCTGTACAACATAAAAAATTCTGGAGATAGGGGAAATTTGCTTAACCGAATCGCCTATGGGGAATATCCGTACAACATAAAATGGGATTACTCCATTTTCAATGCATTCCTATGGGAATTGGTATAAAGGAAATTTTGCTTAACATAATTTCATTTGGAACGAATTAATTCCTTTATACAAGGTACCACTGTATGTGACTTTTAGATGGATTAGCATGCATGATTGTCTGGCTGTGATGATAGGTTAGATGCTGGATAGCTTAGTGGTTTATGTCTCTGCTTGCAGACCCAGAGTTTAGGAGTTCAATTCCCCCCTGCGCCTCTTTGAAAGGGGCTAAACTTCTTGATCCATAATGTCCTTTCCAGCTCTGCAATTCAAAGGTGATGATGATGATGATGACAACCACCACCACCACCACCACCACCACCACCACGACAACGATGATGGTTGTTGTTATATGTGTAGGGCTTCTATCTCTCATCTAATACTTCCACATAGAAAAATCTATACATCCATGGAATGTGTGTATGGCGGGGAAGGAATGGGTTCCAAATTCCTTTCCTTGATAATTATTGTTTGTGTAAGATATGTGCAAATTCCTACAGCTAATTGTGGGCAATTGACAAGGTGCCGGGGCAGTTCTGGTTGCACCATGGAGGGTTTGATCACACAGGCTATTTATTTGATTTATATACTGCGGCCATCTATCGGAAAGCTACTCTGGGCAGTTTACAACATAAACAAGATACAATTAAACACATTATGCATCATAAAATAGTAAGCAAACCAAACAAATCAGTCAAGACCAACATAACATCAATCAAACAAGGACAAATCAGCACAAATAAATCAAAATCATTCACTCATTCAAAATAAAATGGAAATGAAATGAAAATGAAAATGAAATGAAAAAGAACTGATAAAGAATTATTATGAGGTGGAAAAGAAGGGTAGTGTTGTATTTATATTAAGAAGTTGAAACTGAATGATCAGGGGAGGCCATTCCATAAAGCCTGGAATCAGTTTAGATTTGGGGATATGCCAACACTTTACAAAATGTGTTGAGCTGTTTAAACTAATGCTCTAGTCCAGGAGTCCTCAAAGTTTTCAACCAGCGGGCCGGTCCACCACCACTCAGACACCACTGGGGGCCGGATCCCAGTCCCAAAGCAGCTGCGGAGGCTTGCTTGCTCACAAAACGGGGTAGGTGGGGGGGTTGCAATTGGTCCCAGGGGCCGGATTCAGGACCTTGGGGGCCGCATCTGCCCCCAGGGCCTTAAGTTGAGGACCCCTGCTCTAGTCTATAGCAGGGGTCCTCAAACTTTTTAAACAGGGGGGCAGTTCACTGTCCCTCAGACACTGTTCAGGGCCGGACCCTGCAGCTCCCCAGCGTGGCTCCGAGGGGGGAGAGGCAAGGCCTGACCCACTTCACCACCCCCAGAGCCCAATGCCGCTCTCCTCGCCTGCCGGCCAGTGTACCACCCCCGCTTCTCCTGTAGCTCCAAGGGGGGGGGGTAGGGCCCGCCCTGCTCACCCCCTCAAGACGCTATAGGCAACGGCAGGCTTTGCCTTTGTGTTGATGGCTGAGGTGGTGGCAGCTGCTGCTGCTGCGCAGCGAGTTTTTGCCTCAAGTGGGGGGCAAGTGGGAGGTTCTACAATAGCTGGAGGGCCAGATTCAGGACCTTGGAAGGCCAGATCCAGCCAGCGGACCACAGTTTGAGGACCCCTGATCTAGGGGGATCCATGGGGATCCATGTTTCATTTCTTTCATTAAAAGTGTTTAACCCAAACCACATTTTTATCTAGGAGCCCATAAAATAAGAACCTGGATATGAGAGAAACAAACAAAAAATGGACATATCCATCCATCCATTTCTAAAGTGTAGAAGTCTGGGTATGGATCCTTGTATGGAGCAAGCACCTTAGTGCTGATTTAGGATGGCGCCCTCTGAGCGATTCCTCACCTTGACTACCTCTATGAAACCACACCACACTCCCCTCTCTGCTAGGCATTAGAGATGGGCACGACTCAAAAAAATGGTGTTTCGTTTGTCGTTTAGGGGGTCCGTTTCGGTTCATTTTCATTTTTCGTGAATTTTTTGCAAAAAAAAATCTTTTTCGTTTCGTTATGTAACAAAACAAAAAAATGAAAACGAAAATGAAAAATTGCTGTTTCGTTAGCATTCATTACAGTTCAATGTATTTGCCGCAATGAAAATGAAACGCACGACAAAATTTCTGTTGTTTCGTTTCGTTTCGTTTCATTTTGGAGATAAAATTCATTTTTCATTTCGTTACATAACGAAATGAAAAAATGAAAACAAAACAAAAATTGCTCGTTTCGTGCCCATCTCTACTAGGCATTACTGTCCCGAGTGAATTTGGATAAATCGGCTGGATGGGCAAAGGATTCCATTTCAGCTTCTGTTTGAAGAATTTCACGAATGGCTTCGATATTCAGATTGGAAACAGGGCAATGCCCCTCCTCCCCCAATTTGGGTGAAGCCTGAGTTGCTATCAAAATCAGCCTGATTTGTATAAGATCTGGATTGAGGCAGAATGGGCAGGATCCATTCCAGGATGAAGTAAAGCAATCTGCAAAGAGGTTGTATGCCTGGGGATCAAATCCAAACTTTGAAGCTGTTAAGTATCCAGTCTGGAATCTGGCAGGATTACTCACCTCTTTAGGCTCTACCGCTGCATATTTTAGTGTCTTTTTTCTTCATCCCAGGTAGCAGGCTCATGGTTGACTCAGCCTTCCATCCTTCTGAAGTTGGTAAAATGAGTACTCAGCTTGCCGGGGGGAGGGGGCAATGTGTAGCCTGCATACTGTAATTAAAAACTGTAAACCACACAGAGACTACTTGAAGTGGAATGGGGCGGCATATAAGCAGAACACTGTTATGTCTTTTTTCTCCAACAACCATCCCCCAACCCCCGAGAGGCAGAAAGCCACCCTCAACTCCAACCATCTCCCTTCCTGCCACTGCTTCAGCGCCATGTCCTAGCCTTCAGGATGGGCTGGCTGCTGGCCTCCTTGGGAGTTGTCTCCTTGGGAGGTCACCCCTGGCCGACACCAAGCCTGACTCCTTTCCATGTGAGCAGCTGAGCGACACCAGGCAATCCCTTCTGCTCCTGGCTCCTCTCCGGGAGAACCAAGCTGGAATGGAACTAGTCTCCATGTGCCATCAGGCCAGCTTGTGGTGGTGACGGGGACGCCAAAGCGCTCACTTGCATTCCATGCGTCTCCTTTGTCTTTCTCTCTTTTTTAATGGCCGTACCACTTTCCCTCTCTCTTATTTTCTCTGGAACGGAGATTCCAGTCGATTTCCAATCTTCCCGTCATCTCTGAGGAGAAGCCAAGTAATGTTCTGATTCTGCCTACAGTCAAATGGGTCTCCTTTGTCCGTCTTCTGATAGAACCTTCAGAGCATACTAACTACCCAAGGCTCCACACAAAAGGAAGGAAAAGTCCCGCTTGGCCCATGGCTGGTGAGGCCTTCCAAAATGGAGGCCCCAGTGCCAGATTGATGCTGTTGGACTAGTTATAAGAGTGTGGCTGAGGCAGCCCCATCTGTAGAAGATTTCGCTTGCCAGCGTTGGCCTTTGAAGAGAGAAGCCTGCTAATCCAGAGGAAAGGGTGTTTTTTTAAAAAAATAAAGTGATCCATTCCCATTACTTTTTGTAGTGTTGAAAAACTAGTTCATTTTCATTACTTTAAACAACAATGTGGAAAAATAAAATCTCACGCCACTCATTGCAGAATTTGTTGTATTGCTTTGTTTTTGGGGAGGTTGGTGTTTGTTTAGTTTTTAAACTTTTAGGATTCATAAGAGAAGGGTGTTAACACTTGAAAAAATCCCAGCAAAGCATGTCTCAAATGGCTTGAAAATAATGTCGAAAGACCTTAAAAAGCAAAAGGTAATTAAAAAATGTTTCTTGCCGTGTCATAAAGTTCATTCTCATTTTGCTTACAGGAATACATTGGACCCTCGTATAATAAACAGTTTGTATAACATAAAATCTGTTCAACGTAAAAAATTCCAGAGATAGGGAAAATTTGCTTAATAGAAAAGTCTATGGGTGAATACGTACAACATAAAAATGGTCATGATTAGGGATTACTCTGTTTTCAATTCATTCCTATGGGAAATTTGTATAAAGGAAAACTTGCTTAAAATAATTCCATTTGGAACAAATTAATTCCTTTATACAAGGTACCACTGTATCTTTGTTTACGAGCTTAATCTGTCCCAGAAACATTCTTGCAAACCAAAACACTTATATCAAAGCAACTGTCCCCATAAGAAATAATGGAAACTCAGATAATTCATTCTGGGGTCCCATAAACTACCTACTGTACACACAAAATGCCAAAACTCACAAAAGAAGTTGGCTAGAAGTTGCCATCCACACCATGGTTTAGGTACCTGGCTGCAGAATCTGCTCTGCTTGGGGTTGGGAATAAGAACTGGATTTTACTCTGTGTTTTTAATGTGACAATAATAAAGTGCATTTTGTAGCCCTACACGCACTTGACTAGCTGCCCCATGACTTGAAATGGTTTGAAAAATAAGAAAGAATGTTGAAAACAAATTATATAGAAATAGAGAGAAAAAAAACCTTCACTCTCCTTTGAAAACGTTCCTGGCTGGTGCAAGGGAAACCTGCCTTCCTTCCTTCTCTTCCCCCTGCTTTTGAGGCTTGCTTGAGATGGAATGTTCCAGACAATCACCTAAAATCCATCGGGTTGGGGGGGGGGAGAGCACGCACCACCGTTAGTTCACTTGTGATCATGTGACCTGCTGCTCCAGTGCTTGTATTGCAAGACATTGCTTGTTGATCCAATTGTATAGTGATAAGTCAGATGGAATGGTTGAGACTAGGACAGGATGTAGGCACCAACACAGAAGAAGACCGACCCCAGCTGCAAAGCAAACAATAAGAATTTCACAATTCAAATGGCTGAAGTTCTGAATATTTGTTCTCTATTTTGAAAAAAAAAATATATTTTAATATTTTTACAATCAGGCAAAGAATCTCTTTGCAAGCACAAATCCCTGTTTGGCCAGGAAGTCTTTAAAATTTAGTTATTTCTTATTTGATAGGTGCAGATTTCCCCTCTGAAAACTTGTGTCAAGAGCCTGATTTCAGAAATCCTGAGAGTACATTTACTGAAAGCACTGAGAACCTGGTGAAACACAACTGCCCTATATTTTTATACTGCAGAAATACTTTGAATATGCTTTACAAAATTGTATGCTAATTCTCTAAACATATACTGTATAGTAAACTTTTCCCCTTAATGGAGGACTGTAGATTCATTACTTTCTTTAAAGCAAGCCTTTTCTTTTGCTCTTCAAAGAAAACTTGTCTTTTGACTATGCTTTTGCAATTTTTCATTGCACTAAGCCAGTGGTGGTGAACCTTCTGCACTCTAGATGATTTGGACTACAACTCCCACAGTCCTTTGTCACTGGCAATACAGGCTTGGAATTCTGGGATGTGGTCCAAAACATCTGGCATGCTAAAGGTTCTCCACCACTGCACTAAGCTATACAAATATCTCCCTTCTGCCCTCAGCAAACTGCAAGAATATATCTACTAGAGATGGGCATGAAACGAAAATTTTTCATTTATTTTCGTTTTTTCGTTTCGTTACGTAACTAAACGACAAACAAATTTTGTCTATAAAATGAAATGAAATGAACAGAAACACTGGAAATTTTGTCGTGCGTTTTGTTTCCGTTACTGCAATATGAGTGAATTGCTTAAAATCCTAAAAAAATCACAAAAAATTGAAATAAATGGTAACGAAATGGTAACAAATGAACAAAAACAAAAATGAATTTTTTGCAAAAATTTGCAAAAAATGGAAACAAACCGAAACGGACCCGACAAACGACAAACGACAAACGAAATGCCATTTTTTTATTTGTGCCCATCTCTAATATCTACTTTGTAAAACTATTTTTGGCTTATTCTAGATATGCTCGGTATGATAAAAGATCACTGCTTCTCCCTTTTAAAAAGCCTTTTTGAAGACCAGTATTTCAGGCCCTATAATCATGATGCTTTCCAAAATGAAAAAAAAGTAGATGGGGCCAACCATTCTCTTCCAAGATAAGAAAAAGTTGCCGCTTCCATTGATGTGATCTGTTTTAAAACTGGGAACACTTGGGGTTGGCAATTTCTCAATGGAAGGGCAAAACCATTTTGCCTTTAAAAACCGTAACTCAAATGTGGCACAGGGCAAGAGGAGGCTGCCTGCCACAACTGTGCCAGATTTTGTTCAAATCGGAAGCTCTGTTTAGAAGTTATAATTTTTTTTTGTTTGGGTTGCTCCATTTTCAGAATTGCCTTCTAGAACGCTGATTCGCTCCGCCAGCACAAGATCATTGCTGCACTCTCACATAGCAGTAGTATAAGAATTCATAAAGGCATTCTGTCAAGTTTATTCTCACTTACGATGAGTCAACCTTTCCCATAGTTTTCTGGACGTAAAGTAGTCAGATATAGTTTACTGACCCCCTGGGGTGTGTGCTCTGGGACAGTGCCACCTGGCCAAGTCCACAAAGGTTGCTTTTCCTCCCAAGAGAGCCACTGAGGAATCAAACTCCTAGCTCTTGGCTCAGTTGCATCACTTCCCTTGGCCAATGGCCAAGGGAAGTGATATATACATAATTACAAATATATCAGTCTCCTGTAGATACAGAAGGACCCCCACATCCACTGATTCATTAACCACTGATTCAGTTATCAATGGCTGGTATTAAATAAATAATTTAGCAGCTGCAAAGCAAGCTACTGTCACAAACCACAGCCATAAAGCAAACGACCGTTGTAGAGCAAGCTCCTGTCTCAAACAGCTGTCATAAAGCAAGCTACTGTCACAATAACAGCAGGTTTTTTGGGGGTGGGCTGCGTTCTCTCTTATCCACTGTTTTCATTATCAACAGGAAGGTCTGGAACCAATCCCCAGCGGATACCGGGGTGCGAGGAAGCCAGCAGAGAGACACAACCGAAAGAATGTGTGCCATCTGAGGGGGGGGGAAGTTGTGTGTAGTAATACTGAGATTTCTTCCACCAACTTTCTTCAAATGCACCACCACTCTTTTAAGTTTGAGAAGAGAACCATTTCCAAAGGTTAGGATCAAAATCTCGGTCTCGACTCTATACCCAACTAAGTGTATGATATTTTCTGTTTTAAACGTTGGGGTCAAAATCTCACTGGAGTGGACTTTTCTCCTGAAAAGACGGTAGAAGACATTTGTGAGGTACAGTATTTAAGGAGCGTTTGTACCGCTCCCACACGCACCTCGAGGATTTCCATGAGATTCAAACTGAAGACTCCTGAGTCCTAGTTTGTCACTCGGTCCGTTATACCACACGGGATCTAGTTGATCCCTAAAACATACATATCTTGAACCTCAGTCATCCCCCCAGAAGTTTGGGTGAGTTACTTTGAACATGTTGCTGTTCCCTTAGGATCTGATGGGGAGAGTTTACCCTTTTGATTTTGAAGCGGTATGTGCTTGGGAGGATGATAGAGAAAATAAATGGCTGGAAATGTTAAACACACGAGCGCACACACAGCCCGATGCAGACAATCCGGCAAATGAGTTGCATTTAACAGAGCAAAAACTGCTGACTGTCGACGTGGCACATGGAACGGAAAATTCTTGCTGCCGCTCTAATTATCCTTTTCCTTTTCGACCTCAGTATCACATGTAACCATGTGTAGAATCATAAAATAATTATGCAGTGTACAAGCTTTCTGGGAGCATGTACCACTGTTTCCCTAATTCTTTATCACTCCCATTGATCGTGGCATGTGTGCATTGATCCAAGTCGGCCATCTGGTAAGGCGAGATAAGCGTGGTAGTGTCTTTGCATTGCACTGTCACTTAGGGAGGGGGCAGAGTTTGGCTGTAGGGAATTACCAGGGCTGGATTAGCCCTCGTCCTATGAGGAAACTGAATTTGAAATGCAATGGTTGCAGCTGCATGGACCATGTTGCTAACCTCTAGGCTTCCGCCCATGCATGGGTTAGAGGCCCGCCCTCCTCTTTTCCTGAGTACCTGGCAAAAGACACACCTTGCATGGAAGTGGTGGTGGTTTTTGTTTTGTTTTGTTGTTTGCTTTGTTTTGCTTTTTGTAAAACCCCAAAAAACCTCTTTTTTTTCAGTCTTTCGTGAAATGTTTGGGAATGAACGGTGTCGTCTTTCCTTACAGAATGCAACACGGGACCAAGGGCAGCAGACAGACAAGCAGGAGAAAGATTATTTTTTTAAAAAATGATCAAGAAAGAAATGAGATTTGACAGTTTAATGTTGTCATTTCCTATGCATGTGTGTGTATACACACACACACACACACACACACACACACACACACACACACACAGAGAGAGAGAGAGAGAGAGAGAGAGAGAGAGAGAGAGAGAGAGTTAATGGGGGGGTGGAACTATTGCATCTCTTTAAAACAAAGCAAGGCAAAATGATTACACACAGATACACACCCACAAAAGACTTGCCACACTTTATAAGACTTTTCTGAGCCTCCGGACTTATTTTCCTCTGTTTATTTTCTCAAAGCTGGTCTATTTGACTGTTCCCTTCCCCCTGTCTCCCTCCCCCCCCATGTGTGTAGTTTTTGTAAAACAACGAGGGACAGCAGCCTGAGACGGCACCCCATTGTTCCCCGGGTCCCCCTGCAAACGCCTGCTGGATTGGCTCAAAGCCTCCCTTCTCAAAAACTGAACAATTCTGTCAGAAAAGATTAGTTCTATTTTGTCTGCTGCACACTGACTATTCATGAATGCAAAGAGAGGGGTACTGGAGTGTCATACAGAGGCGGGGAGGAGGCTCGGGGGGGTTGACTTCAGGATACCAACCCGCCAACCCACAAAAGAACAACCACAAGATGAGGAAGGCCAGGGGGGTGGGTGGGTAGGTAGGTGGGTAGGGCAAGAAGGGCCGGCCATGTGTTCAGGCTAAGCCCCTTCTCCAGCACCCCCCATTTTTACATCCTTTGTGGCTGCAACTTTTATTGTTGCACAGTTGGGAAGTGTGTGTGTGTGTGTGTGTGTGTGTGTGTGTGTGTGTGTGTGTGTGTGTGTGTCGAGAGACAGACAAGAGGGGGTTGGGTGGGCTTGAGCAACACCAAGCGGGGGGGGGGGGAGGATTACCATATCACAAGGATCATCTTGCTGCTGAATCAGAATCTTTTCAGCATGTATAATTAGTGAATACAGCTTCTCTTCAAACCTCCCCCCCCCCCCGTGCCCTTACACCCACCCACCCACCCACCCCAACTCTTTTGCCTTTTTGGAGTTCTTGGATGAAGCAAATGAGCTTTTCTCTCCAGCTCTGGGCGATATGAAGAACATTTGAGAAAAGAAAAGAAAAGAAGTTGTGCAACATCTTCTTTTCTTTTCTTCCCAGTTTTTGATGCAGATCTTAATCATTGAGTGGACTTTTCCATCTTCCTCCTTTTTTCAATCCCAACATGAGATGATCGGCTGAAATGGTTTCATCCAGGAAAGATAGTTCACCCGGTTGGATGACAACAAGCCAAAGGGTTTTCTCCTCTAGAATCATAGAATCATAGAGTTGGAAGAGACCTCCAAGGCCATCCAGTCCAACCCCCTGCCATGCAGGAACCCCCCATCACAGGACTCTCGATAGATGGCCATCCAGCCTTTGCTTAAAAACCTCCAAAGAAGGAGACTCCATCACCCTCATTTGTGGCAGCTTATTCCACTGCTGAACAGCTCTAACTGTCATGAAGTTCTTCCTAATGCTCAAATGGAATCTCTTTTCCTGTAGTTTGAAACCATTGCCCCGAGTCCTTGTCTCTGAAGCCACGGAAAACACACTTGTTCCCTCTTCAATATGACATCCTTTCAAATATTTAAGCATAGCTATCATATCCCCCCTCAGCCTTCTTTTTTTAGAGATGGGCACGACCAGGAAAAATGACGTTTCGAGTTGTCGTGTGTCGGAGCCGGCCCGTTTCGGCTTGTTTCTGTTTGTCGCGAAATTTCTCAAAAAATTGTCGTTTCGTTTGTCATTTTTTGTCTGTCGTTAGTACTGGTTTGGGGGGGTAGCGGGCTCCTGGAGGCACCTCTCTGGGGTGGGTGCCTCCTCTGGCCCGCTACAAAGGGAAAGCGGGCTCCTGGAGGCACCTGGGGTGGGTGCCTCCTCTGGCCCGCTATGAAGGGAAAGCCGGCTCCTGGAGGCACCTCTCTGGGGTGGGTGCCTCCTCTGGCCCGCTATGAAGGGAAAGCGGGCTCCTGGAGGCACCTCTCTGGGGGTGGGTGCCTCCTCTGGCCCGCTACAAAAGGGTACGCATAGCCAATTGGATATGCATACCAAGTTGCAGTGGCAGGCAGAGGCACCTCTCTTTCTTTTGGGTGCCTCTACTGTGACTCACTAAGAAGGACAGCATACTGGCATACTGGTGTACGGTGCACTTGGGCTGGGGCTGGGGAACAAAGTGAGAGAGGACCCCTATGGGCGCCCTCTGGCTCACTAAGAAGGGAAGTGTACTTGCGTGTAGTGCAATGCGAGTACACAGATCTGGCTTAGGGTTAGGGTTAGCGCAAGGGCTAGGCTTAGGGTTACGGGTAAGGTTAGGGTGAGTTAGTGGGGTGCACCTCTGGGTGCCTCTCTGACCCACTAAGAAGGACAGTGTACTGGCATATGGGTTTGGGTTTGGGTTTGGGTTCGGGTTCGGGTTCGGGCTAGGGTTAGTGGGCTTTTTATGCCCGACTGGCACATCCCAGAAGTCTCGGTCAAAACCTGGCCAAGTGGCCATGCAATTGGTGGAATGGCTCCAAAAATTTGCATGGTCCACTCCCATGGCCAGCCCATCATTACGCAGGTGTAAAAAAATAAAAATAAAAATAAAATAAAATAAAATCAATGGAGACGTTTTGTTGCAAGAAAAACCCACTGCTGCTACTGTAAAAATTCAGGCAGTTTTAAAATAGCTATTTTCGCATGTTTCTGTGGTGCTTTGGTGTGTTTTTGGACCACGATTTCAAAATAAATATTGCAGTCGCCCCATTTTGGATCCCCCGCCCGCACCGCATGGCATGGCGAGTTGGCGAGATGACGAGGATGCCCCCCACCAGAGCAGCCCAGGACAGGAGAGGGGGGAGGCCGGGGACCCCCCCCAGAAACCACCCCTCTGGTAGGTGCCCTCACTCAGGCAGGCATATTTTCGCCTGCTTTTTTGGCTGGGAATCGGGTTTTTTTTTAATTTTTAAAACTTTTTTTCTGTGCCGCTTGGCATCGCGCAATCTCTTCAATGCCAGGAACGACAACGACAAATCAGACCCAATTTTTCTTTTATCGGTTCGAGTTCGAGTTCTGGCGGAGTAATTGTCGTTACCGTTTCCGTTACATAACGGAAACGAGAAACGGAAACGGAAACGAGAATTTTGCCAAGTCGTGCCCATGTCTAAGGCTAAACATTCCCAGTTCCCTAAGCCGTTCCTCATAAGACATTTCTTCCAGACCTTCAGCCATCCTGGTCATCCTCCACTGTACCCGCTCGAGGTTGTCAACATCCTTTTTAAATTGAGGCGTGAATAGCTGAATCAGTGGTTAATCAATCAGTGGATAAGGGGGTCCTACTCCAGACTCTGCTTAAAAACCTCCAAAGAAGGAGACTCCACCACCCTCCTTTGTGGCAGCATCTTCCACTGCCGAACAGCTCTAACTGTCATGAAGTTCTTCCTAATGCTCAAATGGAATCTCTTTTCCTGTAGTTTGAAACCATTGCCCTGAGTCCTAGTCTCTGAAGCCATGGAAAACAATCCTGTTACCTCTTCGATATGACATCCTTTCAAATATTTAAACATAGCTATCATATCCCCTCTTATTGAAAGGCTCTCTCTTTTTTTCCATGCTGCAATAGAGGAAAATGCCGATTATCTTGTCGGTTTTTCTTTTTTCTTTTTATCTTATTTTATTTTCCCTCTGCTGTTTGTTGTATTGTATGTTTGATATTTGTTCTTGTTTACTGCCATTGTTAACCACCCGGAGTTCCTCCGGAATGACGGGCGGTATAAAAAGAAATAAAGAAATAAAGAAATAAAGAAATAAAAATGGAAAACTTTCCTTTAAGAGCAGCTTCTGATACGCATCATGTGTGCTTTTGAGCAATGTGATCTTTGACGTTGTACAAAAGGAGGTACAGATGCACCTGTGTTGGTGCTTATCATTACTTCCTCTTCTTCCTCATTATCTCATCATTGTGGCTATATTACTTTGGAGGCGATCACTTGGAATAATGGTGTCTAGAGATGGGCACAAAACGAACAATTTTTTGTTTCTGTTTTCATTTTTTTCGTTTTGTTACGCAACGAAATGACAAATGAATTTTATCTCTAAAATGAAACGAAACGAACAGAAACACCAGAAATTTTGTCGTCCGTTTCGTTTTCGTTACGGCAATACATTGAACTGCTTTAAAAGCTAAAAAAAAATCTCAAAAAATTGAAATAAATGGTAACAAAATGGTAACAAAATGGTAACAAAATGAACGAAAATGAAAACAATTTTTTTGCAAAAATTCACGAGCAACGGAAATGAACTGAAACGGACCCCCTAAACGACAAACGACAAACGAAACACCATTTTTTTAATTCGTGCCCATCTCTAATGGTGTCTTCTCCTGTCTCTCAAGTTTTTCCATCAAGAAGTTCTCTTGCTTCCTTCTAATGGACAGTACAGTGACCCCCCCCCCGCCTATCACAGGGGTTAGGGACTCAACCCGACCCATGATAATTGAAAATCCGTGATATGCGGATGCAGGTCGGGTTGGGTCTGGGCCGCCTAGCTGGGGGCTCTTGTACTTACCCCCAGCCTGGTGCTGCCCTGAACAGGCCTGCAAGGGCCTTTCTGGGTCTTTTGGAGCCCCCAAAAGGGCCTCCCTGTGAACCAGAAGTCATTTCTGAGGCCTCCAACAGGCCCTCCCTCCTTACCCCAGGCCTTTCCCCCCTTACCTCAGGGGGTATTTTTTCATATACTGTGGTCCCACGATATAGCAGTACTGCAGTATATGAAGCGCAAATGGGTGGCGGACCAGTGTATATTACCTTGAATGATTGGTGTACAGAAATAATCTGTACTCCCCCCCCAAAGACAAGGATGGGCGTCACCTTGATTAGACCAGATCTCACAAATGGCCTGAGCATTTGACTCCACAATCGTGGCCAGAAGCCATTTGGTTGAAAGAAAGCTCCAACCTAGAGCGACATCACCGTGGTGCCAGTTCTGGGAAGCAGGTTTAAGGTTTCACACCAGGTGATATGGGTTTTATTGTCCCTTCCAATCTTGGTAGACAAAAGAGCTGCCAGTCACCAGGCACCCACCCATTGTCTTATGACCGAACCACACTTGGCTTCTGCTTGATTGGGAATGGAGGCACACAGAAACGTGGCAGACTCCATAACCGACAAGCTGGGGGGGGGATCCAGTTTGCAGACAATACAACAATAAATCTGCACCTAGTTTTTCTAAATGCTTTGGATCCCCGTTTTCTGCCTATTACACAGTGGTTAAATGCCTGTCCTGCAGGTAAAACTGTACTCACGACCTGGGGTTCAATCCCAGGTAGCCGGCTCCTGGTTGACTCAGCCTTCCATCCTTCCGAGGTCAGTAAAATGAGTACCCAGCTTGCTGGAGGGGAGGGCAATGTGTAGCCTGCATACTGTAATTAAAACTGCAAACTGCCCAGAGACTACTTGAAGTGGGATGGGGCGATATAGAAGCAGAACACTTTGCTTTTGCTTTTTTTGATGACGTCTTGGTTTTTATCCATTCTGCTCTTTAGTGCTTCTACTTTGGTCTCAAATTCTTAGCATCCTTCAATAAATCTGGATTGCAAAGGCTTCTAACTTTTTTGTAATCGCCTGTGTTAAAAGCCACAATTCTGTACCCCTCGGTAGAACTAAAAATGCCTGGCACCATCTAAGGAAAACTGTCAAAGCCAACTGTAAGTTTTCTTTTTTGGCTGTGTTCACACGGACGAAATGTCTTTCTTTTTAATTTGAATTTGGTCTGTGTCAAAAGTACACATGCAGATCGTTAAGCAGCGTATGCACACTTTTTGTGAAAATGCGTCCAACGGATGCGAAGGTGAGTCTACTCAATTTTAAAAAATGTATAAAGGATCATGGCCAAGGCAGCACCATATGTCTCCACTAGGGGGCGAAGGTGGCATCACCAACATATATATTCTGGGTCAATGGGATCACACATCAAAGCAGTATGATAATATGGCATATGTCAAACAAACAAAAGAGTAATAAGGTAAGTCCCCAACTTCTCAGATTTGTTATGGTTTCAGCATGTTTGTTTGGGGAGGGAGAGAAATGTGAGGTACAACGTGAATCTACCATACATGGCTACACAGACTTTGCGTTTATATTTATATATTTTATTATTTATTTTATTTAGAATATTTTTACCCCACATTTCTCCTGGAAAAGGACCCAAGGATGTCATATTGAAGAGGGAACAGGTTGGTTTTCCATGGCTTCAGAGACTAGGACTCAGGGAAATGGTTTCCAACTACAGGAAAAGAGATTCCATTTGAACATCAGGAAGAACTTAATGACAGTTAGAGCTGTTTGGCAGTGGAAGATGCTGCCACAAAGGAGGGTGGTGGAGTCTCCTTCTTTGGAGGTTTTTAAGCAGGGGCTGGATGGCCATCTGTCGGGAGTCCTGTGATGGGGGTTCCTGCATGGCAGGGCGTTGGACTGGATGGCCCTTGAGGTCTCTTCCAACTCTATGATTCTATGATTCTAGTTTGCTATCTTAAGGGTGCAGCTGTGGGCTGTCTGTAGTCCGGCTTCTGTCCCATAGTTATATACTCCCTCCTTCACCCAAATTTATTGGCCATTAAATTTGTCAGCCCATCCGACTTTGGATATCGGACCCATTAGCTGCATTTCTGAAGCTACTGTACTTGCTATATACTGATTACTAGGAACTTGGTATTCATTTTTGATTACTGATCTAATAAAGGGCAGACTGAGAAGAATTGAACCACCTCTTTCGCTGACACTCCCTCCCAATCCTTGCTTATGTTTGTGGCAATTATGTGTGTGTTTTCAGATACAGCGGTACCTCTGATAATGAATTTAATTCGTTCTGAGGCAATTTGTTATCTGAAAAAAATTGTTATCCGAAACGTGGTTTCCCATTGAAATGAATGGGAAACCAATTAATCCATTCCAGAGGTCCGCAAAAAAGGCAAAAGGCTGTGTGTGTGGGGGGGGTCCAGACCTCTTTATAAAATGCACTTTAAAGGCTTGCAGTGCTGGAACACCCTCCAGAACACCCCCCTGCAGTGTAATGCAAACACGGACAAGAGAAACCAGCAAGACTACCCCAGTCTTTCCCAACCAAAGTGCAATGGGGAAATTGCAAACAAACAAACATAAGCAGGAAGAAAAACCCAGCCCATTTTTATTTATTTATTTATTTATTAAATTTATATACCGCTCCATCTAGCTACAATGCAATGCAAACATGGACAAGACAAACCAGCAAGACTACCCCAGTCTTTTCCACCCAAAGTGCAATGGGGAAAAATGCAAACAAACATAAGCAGGAAGAAAAACCCAGCCCATTTTATTTATTTATTTATTTATTTATTTATTTATTTATTTATTTATTTATTAAATTTATATACCGCTCCATCTAGCTACATGGCTACTCTGGGCGGTTTACAAACTGAACAGAAATCAAACCATAAACAGTAAAATACAATATAACAGATAAGCACAAGTATATAAATAAAAACACTATAGTAAACAACATATGACAATAGCATAGAACAGGAGCAAGATGGGCTACAGATAAAAGCAAATAAATATATAATATTTATTTATTTTATTTATTTATATAGCTTGTATGCCGCCCACTACCCAAAGCAATCATTATTAGAATAGAGCACTGAAAAATAATAGCAATCATTATTAGAATAGAGCACTGAAAAAAGACTGCAAAGACGGAGAAATAAAACCAGCAAGACTACCCTAGCCTCTTCCAGCCAATAATGCAAAGAAAAGCAGTGCAAAGATTAATAAAAACTAGCTCCCTATCTTACCAAGTTCGAAAGGTCCAAATCCCTCAGCAAAACATGTCCAGAATGGCTCCAAAACACCATGAAAAAAAACACGCGCTCCTATTCCTCTCAACCCTCCATAAACTATGCATCCTGCAATGCATTCAGGGTACACTTTTTTTTGCAAGGCATTATGAAACATTTGTTATCCGAGGCAGCCCTATACCTGGAAATTTCCATTTGTTATCAGAAAAAAATGTTATCCGAGGCATTCTTTATCCGAGGTATTACTGTATTTGCAAAGAGCCCACAGCTGTAACTGGGGAAGCTTCAAGGACAAGGCCAGAAGACAGATTTAATGGTGGGCCCAAGACAATAAATAAATAAATAAATAATGGAATTTTTAGATTTTCTTGACTGCAAATGCCCTAATTCACCATTCTGGGAGCCTGTCTTGCAGTGACCTTGCAAACACCTGAATTTGATACACCTAGGAGAACAGCTTCTATTAAAATGCTTTGAGACTGAGTTTAGCCTAACTCCACCTAGCTTCTGGCTCAGAAAAGAAGCTTCCAGCTACCACTTGGGCAAGAACAGGAAGCTTTGATGGACCTAGGCATAGCTTAGCCTCAGGGGCCTTACAATATAGGGCTTTCTCCCGGATGCATCCATTCAAAAAATTCCATGGCGCCTGCAACACAGTTAGAACTTCCAAATAGGAGAATTATAGTACTGAATATCCCATTTCTTTTAAAAAGCCACCAGTAACAATCTGCAGAGTGTTCTTTTGTTCTTATCCCCCCCTCTTTCATAGCTTCCAGGAGTATATCCCAATCAGCTTCTTAAGGCAGCCACTAGGAAGGGAGTGAGTGGAGGACTTTAAAAGGGCAATGCCACAGCCAGAGTTGATTCCTTCTTAAAAGGGAAATGCAAAAAGACTGCTTTTGTAGCCTTCCCATCCTTTCTTTCTGCCCTAAACTCCCTGTTCCCCTGGCTCTGAAATTAGTGGCACAAAGAATGGAGATATGATTTGTATTTACCTCTCCATTGACAATGTTTATTGTAATTTGGATCGGTAAATGCTTGCCTAAAGATTGACTTTCAACTTTCAGAGCTGCATTCTGTTGCTCGCATAGGTTGCCATGGATACAAATATCTCTTGAATTACAACCACTGTTTACCAACAGCTCCGACTGCCTGTTGTGTTGAACTTTGTCAAAGGTTTCTTCTTAGTCAATAAAGTAAATACATCATGGCCACATTCATATCTTGGCATCTGTCCTCCAACACCTACAAGGAGAATAGTGCTTCCCCAATTCCAAAGCATTCTCCAAAAACTAGATTGTAGGACTCTAAATCTTTCTTTGTACTTCTTATAAATTCAACTATACATCACCATGAAGGCATCCTTAAGCAACAGACTTATAAAATCTATTGTTCTGCATATTCCATCACCTTTGGCATTTTCCTCTTTTTGGCAATAATTTCCATTTCTTGTGCGACATTGCCAAAAGGTTTCCTGCATCAGCAAGAGCTAACCTTCCTGTTTGATAGATGTGATTGAGAAGGCACTCACCAAAGAAGCTAAATCACCCTCTTCCTTTAGTTTTAATATTTTGGCAAAAAATATTCATGTCTCCTGCCTTGGGCAAGGGGTTGGACTACAAGACCTCCAAGGTACCTTCCAATCCTTCTATGTCCGGGAGGTCTGCTGTTTTCTTGTTTTGTGTCTTCAAGTGAGAAATGATGTATAGCAACCTTAACAGAGCCTTCAAGGTAAGGGACATTTTAAAGGAGTGGTTTTATTAGTTCTACCATGGCTGAGTGAGGATTTGAACATAAATCTCCTGAGTCTGGGGCGTGGTGGCTCAGTGGACTAAGATGGTTACTTCACGTCCATTCTCGTCCCGGGAGGAAGTTTGTTGCGTGTTGATGTCGGTCACGGTCACGTGGTCTTCTTCCGGTTCTATCCCTGTTCCTGTGTATGCACGGGCGTGATGGATGATACCGGCATGACTGTGACCGCACGTCATCCTTCCGTGATGAGATGTGAAATTCCATGCCTTTGTTCTCCTTTTTTTTTCTGGCCCGACCTTCCGTTTTTCGATGTTTCGATTCTCTGATGCCTTGCCTTCATTGCGTTCCAGAGCTAAGTTTGAGGCATTTGTCTTTCAATCTCACTGCACTGCCTTGCTGACTCCATAGGGAATGTACTGGTGAATGGCACTTTGCACTCCTGCCAGTAGATGGAGAATGGCATGTTGCGTGACGAGCTTTACCTGACGGGCACTCTTCTCGGAATGAGAAGCGTGATGAGCAGATTCCCGAGGCCAGGGAGGGGAATCTCTCATCCCGCTTAAATCACAGTTCACGGGGCGTGGTAGGCACAAACTCCCCTCGTCCCGCAATGGACATGCGGTTAGATTACTTCGTACCAGTCCCAAGCGGGACCGCGAACAGCAATGAGATGGACGTGAAGTAAGGCTTCCAAAAACTGTCGGCTACAAAGTTGGCAGCTCGGTGGTTCAAATCCCGGGTGCCACACAGCAGAGCGAGCTCCCACTGATGACCACAGCTCCTGCCAACCTAGCAGTCCGAAAGCATGTCAATGCAAGTAGATAAATAGGTACTCCCATAAAAATTGGGAAGGTAAAACAGTGTTTCCTTGCAGCCATGCTGGCCACGTGGCCATGGACTTGCACAACACTGGCTCTTCGGCTTGAATACGGAGATGAACACCGCCCCTAGAGTCTGGCACGACTAGCACGCATGTGCAGGAGGAGCCTTTACCTTTACCGTTACCTCCTGAGTCTTAGTCCATTGCTGTATCCACTATAGGCTATAGTAGCCTGTAGTCAGACTATACCACACTGAGTATCCTATTTTGCCAGTATTATATTTCACGTTTCTGATCCATTATCAGCATCCATTGAAATAAGTGCCACTGGTTTTCTCCCTTCAAACAGCTGTTTAATTTATTCACTCCATCCTTTGTTGTTACACTAGGTGTCAAGTATCAGAGAATTATTTCTATATATCAGTAAGGGGCATTGTTTCTTTCCGGATTTCTGTGGGTTTTCCTTTTCTTTTGTGTGTTTCTTTTCAGTTCAGGTGAACTGCTGAGATGTTATCGGAATTATGTCACCTCTGAGGTACCTTTTTACTGTATTCATGCCTCTGATTAACTAAGAGATAATCTATTTGCTTGCCTACATTACTATTATTATGCAAGGATTTCCGTTTATTGGTGGAATTATGGGCACCACATATGCAATATCCTGACTGGCAATTTGAATATTCAAATAAAAATGTATATATTTAAAGACACAACCAACATCACTGGTTTTTCATGCCAACTCTTTTTGACAGTTAAAAAGCACTGGGTTTCTGTATTCCCACCCCCAACACCATTTCTGCATTTTTGGAATGTTTTCCCTTGCTGCGCGGCGCGTTCTTTTCTTCACAAGTTTCAGCAGCAAAAAAATCTTTTTCTTGTATCATTTGTTGTCCATATTCATCTCCTGCTCATATTTTCGAGCCAAATCTCTGGAGGCGTTTTACCTTGTTTTAGCAGCAACTTGTAGGTGTTGTCCCCCCCCCCTACTGATTTTGTATAAACTTTTTCATAGAATTTTTCCAAGTTTCTTTCTTTCCTTCCTTCCTTCCTTTCTTTCTTTTCTTTCTTTCTTTCTTTCTTTCTTTCTTTCTTTCTTTCTTTCTTTCTTTCTTTCTTTCTTTCTTTCTTTCTTTCTTTCTTTCTTTCTTTCTTTCTTTCTTTCTTCTTATTTATAAGCCACATTTCTCCTGTACAGTGGTACCTCGACTTACAAATTTAATCCATTCCAAATGCATGCTCTTTAGTCGAACTACTCTTAAGTCGGGGTACCTATATTTAAAAAATTGAAAAACTAAGTTAAAAAATAAAAAATTGGGAAAATATTAGTTAGTCGAGCAGACCATATCTAAAATTTGTAAGGCAGCAGTTTTCTGCTCTTAATTTGAATTGCTCTTAAGTCGAGCTGCTCTTAAGTCGGGGTACCACTGTAATAGGATTTTATTAGCTGCCTGGCCATGCATCAGCAATTACTTGCATCTAAATGTAATGGTGCTAATTTCAGTGGGATTTCCCTTGAGTTCTCAAGCTTGGGTAACCCAGGTGTTGTTGGACTGCATCTCCCATAAGCCTTCACCACTAGCTGTGCTGCCCTGGATTTCTGGCAGTTGCAGCAACCTGGATTCCTCAAGCTTGGGAAACACTCTTTTAACTGGAAAAACATTCTCTTGCCAAAGCATGAAGTTTGAAACAGTGGCATTGACAATTTGCATTCATATGACTGCAGCTCAGTAGTGGAAACAAACAACCCTTTTCTAAAGCATGCTTCTTTATTTATTTATTTATTTGTTTGTTTGTTTATTTTATTTGTTCAATTTCTATACCACAAAACCATCTGTCCCAAGGGCTACTCAACTTAGTCATGAGTCAAAAGAGACAAAGTCTCTTTTGACTCGTGGTCCCTTTGGATGCTCCCGTTATTTTGGCTCTCCACTCAACTTAATACCTACTTGAATTTGGACGCATCTTGGCAAATGACCTTCACTTAATCCAGGGATCTAAATCAGTGGTTCCCAACCTTCCTAATGCTGCGACCCTTTAATACCATCCCTCATGTTGTGGTGACCCCTTGCCCTGCTTGGAAGAGGCCACAAGCCCCCTTTGGCAGGCCACTAGGCCAAGGGTCCTCAAACTACAGCTCGGGGGCCAGATCAGGCCCGCCAAGGTCCTGAATCTGGCCCGCCGGCCATTGCAGAACCCCCCACTCCCCCCACTTGAGCTGAAAACTTACAGCGCAGCAGCTGCCACTGCCGCGGCCTCAGCCACCAACACAGCTTTCATGGTGCGCGTGAGGAAGGGAAGCACCATTTTGTAGCATCTAGGCCCACGCTACCACAGTCATACCCCTCAACTTCCCTGGGCCTCTGTCCTTACACCCTCCTCATGTGCAGCGCGCATCCTTCCGCCACAGTTACCCCACCCTGCCTTCTATTGCTAAGCTTGCGTAATGGCCGCCAATAGTGAGTCGTCAGATCAGAGACGGGCTTGGTAATCAGAGCGCGGCTCCCAGTGGCTGTGGCAGTGAGCAGGAAAGAGAGGCAAGGCCCTCCAAGTACCTAGTGAGGTTGGGGAGCTGATGGGGTTCCTTGGTCGTCAGTTCCCTGGGGGGGAGGAAAGGTGTGTGTGTGTGTGTGTGTGTGTGTGTGTGTGTGTGTGTGTGTGTGTGTGTGTGTGTGTGTTTGCAGCAACTTGTAGGTGTTGCTTTTTTAATCACTAGCCCTGGGTCCAGGTTATGGTTTTTTAAGGAGTGGTCTAATCACCACCTCTTTCATCTGGGAGCGCACGACACTAGGTATCTGTCTCCTGATACCCACTCCCCTGCATCTGGCCCTTGAAGTACCCTGGTTTTAAGCCAGGCGATGACACATCTCCATCATGGTTTGTAACCTGTGATGGACTTTTCCTCCGGGAATCTGTCCAATCCCCTTTGGAAGGCATCCAGACCAGATGCCATCACCACCTCCTGTGGCACGGAGTAGATAGATCCTCTAGGATGGTCTGCAGTTAAACATGATTAGGATCCTTGCAAGCCGTGTGCAATCCTCCGCCTGAGAATGTCTCAAAGGACTGTGCTTTTCAATATGAAAGTGGGGAAAGGAAGCTAGAAAGGAAAATATGGATTTTCTTAAAAAGCAAAGCCATTGCACAGCCGACCACTGAAAGGGGAAAGCTGTGAAGATGGATATGTCCATTCATTTAATGTTCATTTTATGTTTGTGTCCTAATTTGTTTCTGTGCATAAAGCAGAGATTAAGCAAAACAGCTCAGCAGTGGCTATTGCGGGCTTCCCTTATTTGGCTGGAGTCTCACCTGTTTGCTTCTGTATCATCCAAACCAAATATCATCACAATACAAGCAGAGCAAACGCTGCTCTTGGGTGGAAAAAAGGAAGGGCAGACACTTGACCTGTCAATGAAATTGCCGTCAGGCACTGCCAGGGTTGATATTGTCACTTATTTATAACACATTTCTCTCATCAAACTACTAATCCAAGTGCAACATAACCCAGACTGGGGGGGGGGGAGGGATGAATGGCTAGACAAACCCATAAACCTTCCCCCCCACTAAGAATCATAGAATCATAGAGTTGGAAGAGACCGCAAGGGCCATCCAGTCTCACCCCCTGCCATGCAGGAACCCCCATCACAATATTTCCAACAGATGGCCATCCAGACTCTGCTTAAAAACCTCCAAAGAAGGAGAGTCCACCACCCTCCT